>JAIMZG010001380.1:0-46784 GCA_020466075.1 Colletotrichum coccodes
ACAGGACAGGACGTGAGGTACTCTAGCAAGGCAAAGAGAAATTGCCATGCCTCTTGAGGACATCATCGTGCTTCTATTGCAGTCACGGTTTGTCGCAAGTTTCATTATGGCTTGCTGCTACGTCCCGTATGCGGCAGCTTCCATTTGGCTTCCAAAGCATTTTTTTTTCGCATGATAGGACAACCAACAAGTGAAAGAGAGAGACAACATTCCCGCCCCGGACCGGAACCCCCCTCCCTTCCCCCCCCATTCTCCCGCATCAAATCTCAATCAAGTCTCAATTGCGACACGTTTTCTTGCTCGGGTTGCTCCTACAAGTACAAAGAGGAGGGGAGGAGAGTCCGTCATTCCAAGCCACCCCATCCTCGTTGACTTGTCTGTGCCCTCTATCTACATCCGTATTGTCTTGGATCAACCGTTGCCAATTGTCTACACACATCCGGGTTTCCTCCCTCGAGCATCCAGGCTGGTAGGTGCCTTCTATCGCGCAGAGCGAGTGCTCTACAACCTATCCCCCTCTGGCGATCGTCTTTCCCCATGTTTCCTGTCTGATAGGGGCCTAGTTCCGTGACCCATCTCCATGTCAAGCTCCAGCAACCACGTTGTCCAATTTGCCCATTCACCCCCCCGGAACCTGGGAAAGCTAAATTGGCTAACTAAATCCAGTGTCCCGTCTTCTCGTCCTCTAATAAAAGTGCTTGTATTACTGTATTACACACTTGTCAGAACGCTGCTGCACCCTTCCTTCCCTCTTTCTCTCTCGCGCGCCGCTATCGTCACCTGCATCCGCCTCTCTTCTCTCCCCAACACTTTTTTCTGCTTCAACTTTCTCTCTCCACCGCTTGTGCCAGACAACCCACTCAACTCTCTCGGCCCTTCACGACGGCCCATCTTGCAGCTGCAGTCTCGATTCGCTCCGCTCTTGGTACCACCCACCAATTGACCCCTCACATCACCACTTACTCGGCCCCAGACGATCTTGACGGTTGGGCTGTGCCGGGCCTCTAATTCGCCTCTCCGAAGACTGCACGACGATTGCTAGTCTCTCCTCTCACCAACAAATCTTCTCACCAATCGCAGACCCGACCATCGCGCCTCATGGCTGTCTTCGCCCCAGAAACGCGGAACGGGGTTGACGCCGTTGCCGTCAATGGCGTGCCGGCCGCCTCATATGTAAACGGCAACGGCAACCTGGCCACCCGCCTCAAGTTAGATCGCAAACAGTCGAGCCCCATGATGCCTGCTTTCATGGTGTCTGCACCCGGCAAAGTCATTGTCTTTGGGGAACATGCTGTGGTTCATGGCAAGGTACGGGTTGGCCGCGAAGCCCCTTTTCCTCACTCATTTTCGTCACATAGGCTGACTCTTGTGGGACCAACAGGCTGCTATCGCCGCTGCTATCTCTTTGCGATCATACCTCCTCGTCACCTCTCTCTCCAAGTCGAGGAGAACGGTCTCGCTTCGGTTCCCAGACATCGACCTGCAACACACTTGGAACATTGACGAGCTGCCCTGGGCGACCTTCCAGCACCCCTCCAAGAAGAAGTACTACTACGATCTCGTGACGGAGCTTGATCGAGATCTTGTCGCAGCCATCCAGCCACACCTGGCCGAGGTATCACCACACAAGTCCGAAGAAGTGCGCAAAGTACACCAAACTCTGCTTCGGCGTTCTTGTACATCTTTCTCTCCCTGGGCCACCAGTCGTTCACCGGATGCCTCTACACTTTGCGATCAACAATTCCCATCGGCGCCGGCCTGGGCAGCAGCGCATCGATCGCTGTTTGCTTGGCAGCCGCCCTTCTCCTGCAGTTGCGCACGTTGTCGGGCCCACACCCGGATCAACCCCCTGACGAGGCGCGGCTACAAGTGGAGAGAATCAACAGATGGGCCTTTGTCTGTGAGATGTGCATACACGGCAACCCTTCGGGCGTGGACAATACCGTATCGACGCAGGGCAAAGCCGTGGTTTTCCAACGGACGGACTACAACAAGCCCCCAGCGGTGCGGCCGCTTTGGGATTTCCCCGTACTACCCCTCCTTCTCGTGGACACAAAGCAGGCCAAGTCAACAGCCTTCGAAGTGGCCAAGGTTGGCATGCTCAAGAAGACGCATCCGGAACTCGTTGGCAGCATCCTGGATGCAGTCGACAAGGTCACAATCGCGGCAGACACGCTTATCAGCGGCGACAAGTTCGACAACGAGGAGTCGGAAAGTCTCCGCAAAGTGGGAGAGCTTATGACCATCAACCACGGCTTGTTGGTCTCTTTGGGGGTGTCGCACCCGCGCCTCGAGCGGATACGAGAGTTGGTAGACCACGAGGGCATCGGCTGGACGAAGCTGACCGGCGCTGGCGGCGGCGGCTGCTCCATCACGCTGCTCAAGCCTGGGGTGGCCAAGGAGAAGCTTGTACGGTTGGAGACCCAGCTGGAGGATGAGGGCTACGAAAAGTTTGAGACGACCCTCGGCGGTGACGGCGTTGGTGTGCTCTGGCCGGCTGTTCTCAAGAATGGAATGGACGAGGACAACGACGGCGGTATGGAAATTGACCAAGAGAGTTTCCTGAATGCCGACGGCAACGAGGGCGTTGAAAAGCTGGTAGGTGTCCACGGTGGTGTGGGGGAGCGCGAGGGATGGAAGTTTTGGAGAGTCGAGAGCCGGTGATGAACCTGGTTACGCCCTGCATGATCTGTTTCTACGCTGCCTTGCTATACTTACTTTGTCAGGGTGCAAGACCGGGAGGGATATTTATTGACTACTTTTTTTGGGCCGTACGGCATGATACTGGCGCTGGAGAGACAGGAACAAAAGGGGCTTTATGTATCGCCATATTTAATCGGTGCGGAGAGCTCAGAAGCCCGCCTTACGGTGCTAAAAACTTAATGCTTTGTTGATTCTCTATAAATGGACCATCTCATACTTCGGCTGCAAGCTTTTGTACTGTCGCATGCCAACCTAGGTTTCGAATATCTTGGCGAGGTTCTGCGCGATTGTTGTTTGTTCAGGGGCTTTCCGTGGTGGGGTACACGGCCATGGGTGTAACATTTTCCACTGCCTGCCAGATCAGACCTCTTCGCCAGCTTAACCCCGCCATCGATCGAGCCAGCCGCAGACATGCCCGCCAAATCTAAGGTCAGCTCCAAAGCCAAGGAAGCTGAGAGCAAGAGTAAGTCGATATCGATCAATTCCCCCTTTGCTGGTATATACAGCTTTCTTTGGCCTTTTCGTGGCCGACTCGCCGACGCAGTCCTTCCCTTCTTCCCTACAAAGGCTGACTGGAGTTCCCCAACACAGGCAAACAAACACAACCTACGGCACAGGCCCAGGAACCCCCGAAGACGGTCAACGAGCGCTCGCTTTACCGCTACTATCAGACGAACCCACACGAGCGGAAACGAGAGGAAGCGGGCGGCCTGCACAGCCTGACATCAGCCGAACGACAGTCGTGGGTTAATGCGGCCCTGGTGCGCCGCGTAGCGAACAAGGAGATCTACCTCACCAACAAGGCGGAGCGCGAGTTCTGGAAGCAAGTCAACCGCGAGAGCCCGCCAATTCGCCGCCTCGACCGGCACAGAACCGAAAAGGGCGCCGACGTTGTCTACAACTGGGGCAAGGACAAGAACAGTCGCGACGTCGGCGAGTACCCGCTTGAGCAGTTCGCCGCCCGCGCAGCGAAGCAGGCGCGGCTCACAGCGCTCGAGCTACTTCACCGACGGTTCCTTCAGCGGAGGGAGTTTGCGAGGGACTGCGTTACGGACGTGACGACCGGCAGAATCACGGAGATCACCCAGGAGGACATCCAGGAGGAGACCCAGAGACGTCGGGAGATGTCGGCGCTTAGGAAGGAGCTTTACGGCGACAAGATGGGTCCCTACGCTACGGACCCGGAGTGGGACGACGTCGTGCCCATTCCCGCCGAAGAGCCCGAGGGCGCGCTGGCCACGATCGCTTACCCGGAGGACTACGCTGAGGGTAAATAATTCACATCTACTTATGTCATGAACAGTAGTATACATTGGGGACCTCGTTTCCACTGACACGCTGCGCGTTTCCCAGTCATGAGCTACCTCCGCGCCGTCATGGTGGCAGAGGAGTACAGCCCGCGGTGCCTCCGGCTGACGGAGCATGTCATATCCATGAACCCGGCACACTACACAGTCTGGCTGTACCGCTTCAAGATCATCGCGGCCCTCGATATCCCGCTCGTCGACGAGATCGAGTGGCTTAACGCAGTCTCACTCGAGCACATCAAGAACTACCAGATCTGGCACCATCGCCAGCTGCTGTTGGACCATTACTATGAGAGCATCAAGCGACGCCAGACGAGGTCAAGCGCTTCGGCCGGTCCGAGACCGAGTTCCTTACGCGCATGCTCGAAGAGGACACCAAGAACTACCACGTTTGGAGCTACCGGCAGTACCTCGTCCGCAAGCTGGGACTGTGGAACCTGCCGGAGCTGCTGTCCACGCAGAACTGGATTGAGGAGGACGTGCGCAACAACTCTGCCTGGTCGCATCGCTTCTTCCTCGTCTTCACGACCCGGCCGCTTCGACCGAGGGCTCGCACGCGACGGAGCACGACCCTAAGGTGCCCGCTGATGTCATCGACCGTGAGGTTAAGTATGCCGAGGAGAAGACGCTGCTAGCGCCGCAGAACCAGGCGGCGTGGAATTATCTGCGCGGTGTACTGGTCAAGGGCGGGCGCAAGTTCGAGACAGCCGAGGCGTTTGCAGGGCAGTTTGTCAAGGGCGTTGGTGAGGGCGAGGATAAGGAGGAGGTGCGTAGTAGCCACGCGCTGGATTTCCTGGCCGAGGTGTTTGCGGAGAAGGGGGAAAAGGCTGAGGCGGCCAAGTATCTGGACCGGCTGGCGGAGAGGTGGGATCCTGTGAGGGCGGGGTACTGGAAGTATAGGAAGCAGCAGCTGGAGTAGTTCGTGATAGTAATCGATTCGCCTTGTGGCTAGTGAGATATTTGGTTTGTCCCGAGGTGGGACATTCACCATACGTAACTGCGGATTGATTAATCTGATTACAGGGTTTTTTGCCCCTAATGTATATCCTGTCAAATGTCGCTGAAATGAGTTTCTAACCCAGAATCAGGTATCTCTTTCGACCTCATGATTCCATTCTGTCGAAGGTCAGCATGCCGGAAGGAAACACAAGTACAAGAATCCTACCTTAATTCATCCAATAAGCAACGCAGTACGCGGGGTGTCGCCCATAATGTCATATCCGCTCTCATGCACCAAACCCCAGCCATCTCACAGCGCCCGGAAGTTCTGGCTCATGATCAACCACCTTCTCGCGCCCCTCGGAGGGTTCTTCCCAAAGGTATCCCAGTTTGGTACTAGCACAAAAACCTCGTTGAACGTCTTGGCCGGCGCGTCCCGGCCCTTGCCGTAGTAGACGCGGCCGGTGACCTGGGTGGCGATGCTACACTTTGCGCCCTTCTCGTCCCCCCGCTGCAGGTGCTCGGGGCAGCCTAAGGAAAAATCGTTGTTGACGACATGGGCGTCGAGTGACTCGATCTCGTAGCGCACGTCCGGACCCTGTGTGTCTAGGAGGGCGACATACTCGTCAGGTCCGCCCTGCAGGACGGCGCCATTGATGGAGATGTCGGGCTGAGAGGGGTATTTGGAGCAGGTTGTCGTATAGAAGTTTGTGAGAGTGCCGGCGGGCTTGCGGCGATTGAGGGCTTCGTAGTACGCGTCGGCGAAGTTTGAGGCCGCTGGGAGGTGTTAGTTGAAGATTAGGTGGGATGGAGGACGAGGAGGTGTACCGTCAGCTGACGCTCTCATCTCTGTTTCTCGGGAGGGTAGCGACATGATCAATATCGTCTGTGGGTGTTCGGTGGTGAAGCGGTACAGGATAGTGTAGTAAGGCGTGGTGTTTTTTATTCGTTAATGTTGTCGCGGAAACATTGAACGCCTTCGGAACACAGAAGTTTGGCGGGGGCAGAGATCCTCGACAGATAAGAGCTCTATACCGTTATCTATGATCTAAATTAACACGGTGTCTTTGATGGGAAGGAACCTTTCGAGAAATACCGTCCCCAGCTCGACTCATCAAGCGGCTTTGATCTCTTCCGACGGCAAGCTTCCACAACGATAGACGTGATAAATACAGGCTTCATGAGACCAGCGAGATTGTCCACAGCTTCGGCCCTCCGTAGCCGTTACTATGCCCCGGCACTGCGACCGGTATGGGTCTGCCCCTCGTGCAGCCATGGCCCAACATCGCGACGCCGGTTCATGAGCTCTGACAGCAAGGGCGACAAGCCGTACTACGTGACGACGCCAATTTTCTACGTCAATGCATGTATGTGAAGCTTTCACGGCATTACGATGACACAGTACGAAGCTAATTAGACTCCCGCAGCACCGCATGTCGGACACATGTACTCGATGCTCCTCGCCGACGTCCTGAAGCGCTGGCAAGTCCTCAAGGGTCGGCCCGCGATCCTCTGCACCGGCACGGATGAGCACGGTTCCAAAGTGCAGCAGGCGGCGGCGCGGCAGGGCGTGCCGCCCAAGGAGTTTTGCGACACGACGGCCGACAAGTTCCGTGACCTAGCGCGGGCGATTGGCATGGACAACGATCATTTCATCCGCACGACGGACCCGGACCACAAGGAGGCGGTGCAGTATTTCTGGCATCTTCTCAAGGAGCGTGGATACATCTACGAGTCCAAGCACGAGGGGTGGTATTGCGTCAGCGACGAGTGCTTCTACGCGGCCAACGAGGTCGAACGGACGGTGGTGCCGCAGACAGGGAGAACGGTGATGGCTTCGATCGAGTCCGGGAACGAGGTGGAGTGGATCGAAGAGAAGAACTACCACTTCCGTATGACGGCACTCAAGGACAGATTGTTGGCATTCTATAAGGCGAACCCGAACTGGATCGTGCCGAGGGCGAGGATGAAGGAGGTGGTCGCCTGGGTGTCGAATAACCTCGAGGACCTTTCTATCTCGCGGCCGGTGCAGAGACTGGACTGGGGCGTGCGCGTGCCCGATGACCCGACGCAGACCATCTACGTGTGGGTCGACGCGCTCATCAACTATCTCACCAAAGCCGGCTTCCCCGGTTGGCAGCCAGGTCGCGAGCATAATGAGGGTTGGCCCGCCGACGTGCACGTCATCGGCAAGGATATCGTGCGGTTCCACGGCGTGTATTGGCCGGCACTGCTCATGGCGCTGGATCTGCCGCTGCCGAAGCAGCTGCTGAGCCACGCGCACTGGACTCTGGGGAAGAAGAAGATGTCCAAGTCGCTGGGCAACGTGGTGAACCCGTTCTTCGCGATCGACCGATGGGGGCTAGACACGATGCGATACTTTATGATGCGCGACGGCGGCATTGAGAAGGACGCGGATTACGAGAACTCACTTGTCGTGTCGAGGTATCAGAAAGACCTGCAGTCGACCTTGGGGAACCTGATGAGCCGGGTCGCCAAGAGCAAGACGTGGAAGCTCAGGGACTCTGTGGTGTGGGCGGGGGAGAACAGTGCATCCATGGGACGTAAGGTTAAGGCGAGCAATGTACTGAAGGCGTCGATTGATGAGATGGCGGCGACCATGTCGAAGCACATGGATGAGCTGAATCCTAACGCCGCCATTCGCAGTGTGCTAAACGTTCTTGTCGAGGTAAGAAAATCCACGTGGGGGTACTGACGAGTTGAGCTAACTTGACATCACAGGCGAACAGGTACATATCCGACGCAGCACCATGGAAGCTGACCAAATCGAAAGAGGCAGAAGACCAGGCCACTCTGCACGAGACCATCTTCTATGCCTCAGAGGCCGTCCGTTGTGCGGGTATCCTGCTCCAGCCCGTTATGCCGGCTAAGATGGGCACGTTGCTGGACATGATTGGTGTAGAGGCCGACAGGCGCCGGTTTGAGGACGCGGTTTTCGGCAGAGATCTGGCGTACGGTACACCGGTGGTTGACTTAGGACGCCCCGGGGTATGGAACAGTCTCTTCCCGCCCCAGCCTGCCGAGAAATGAGGCGGTCGTAGCGATATCTGGTCTGCCCATGTCTGTATATCTGTAATCTCCTAAGACAGGATGTCATTGTAAGATGTTGTGTATAGATAGTGTGCAATATCAAAAATCAGAAGTGTGAGAGCCGAACGTCGAGAGGGGGCATGCAGTATCTTGAGGCGCCATTCTTTTGCAGCAGTGAAGTTTGATGATGGCAGGACATCCGAATGCTTAAAACGCATTGTACAACATTTGAGGTAAATGACTTCATTTCGGGCACCCACAAGTCACGCATGCCATTGGAGAACACCCTTTCAAACGATCTCTCCTTCAGGCTCAGGAGGTGGATGTTACTCATGAGAAGCAATGAAATATTACAATCAGCAGTTGAAATAATGTGATGTATATAATGCCAATTATGTTTGGTAGTTAACAACTGCCACGAGTCAAGGTGCCAGAGTGGTTAATGGGCTGCCCTGCTATCGGATTACGATATCAGTTCAGGCAGTGGCTTCGGTCGCGCAGGTTCGAATCCTGTCCTTGACGCTGATTTTTGTCAAATCTATCAAGTCATAATCACTATTCTCGTTATCCGACAGCGCCTTTGGAGTTGTTAGACCAGCCGGGTTAATCTATTTTTATCTACTTCAAACGTCGCTGTTGTGGCGTTGTTGTATTGCGAAGGACAGTAGGGAGGAGAAGGAAGTTGTGGTAGTCGTGTGGGGCAGGGCGAAGTTGGAGGGAAACAACTCATTCACCACATCTTCCTACAAGCTGTCACCACCAGACTGCAACGTGAAAAAAGAAAGGAAAAATCGCTAGTGTCAACATACCACGACACCACACCAACTAACTGGCTCATTGCCTCATGTCAAGAAAACCCAGTGCCGCCAAAAAGAACCATCGTCAACGACAAGATTCGAACTTGCGCGACCGAAGCCACTGCCTGTACTGCTGGAATCCGATCCGAAGACACGGAATCCGTAGCAGGGCAGCCCATTAACCACTCTGGCACGTTGACTTTCTCTCAGCTGTGACTGTTGTGGGCTTGCTTGCAAAACTCCATTCTTCAAGCATCGTTTGACTCTCGGTCACTTCCTCTTTGGGACGCCGGCAGGATAGACGTGGAGCTGCAGATGGGCGCGACCGGCTGGGGTTTGTGTCGCTTTAGGTTTTTTTACGAGAGTTGAAGTGGAGTTGTGAGTTGGTGACGATTTGTGCAAGTGCACAATGAGGTTGAATGAGCATACAGGCATGTAACCCGCCCTTTTTGTGTCATAGCGAGATTGAAATCGTCTCGTCGAGTACAAATATGTGCTTACACGCAGAGAGCAGCCATCGCGACGCCGTGGGTGACTCTGGTCCCGTACGAGGCGAGACATGTGGAGCAGTACCATGAGTGGATGAGCGATCCGGTCAGCAAAACCCAAGCGGCACACCAACTCACCTCGCCTTCAGTCCCCCCTTCACTCATGGAGCTTTGGTGAAAGATAGAAACGCAGTAGACTGATTGCATGCGTTCCGCAATGTAGGATATCCAAGAAGCCACGGCCTCGGAACCGCTGACGCTCGAGGAGGAGTACGAGAACCAGCAGTCGTGGCGGACGTCGCACGACAAGCTGACTTTCATCATCTGCCAGCCGGTACCTGGCACGACCGCTGAGCCATCCGAGCCGGAAATCGAGACATTGCAGGCCGGGGAGGTCGACGCCTCGGAGCGCATGATTGGCGATATCAACTTCTTCATCTACCCCGGCGACGACGACGATGATGACGAGAACCATAGCGCAAACAAGAGCTCGTACGTCGGCGAGGTGGACGTCATGGTCGCGTCCAAGGAGCACCGCGGCAAGGGCATCGGATACGCCGCGGTGACGACGCTGCTGACCTATGTGCACCGCAACAAGGAAGGAATTCTCGAGGAATATGTCGGCGGTGAGGGGAAGACCGGCAAGGGAAAGGCGCCGGAGCTGAAGGGATTAATGGTGAAGATCAAGGAAGGAAATTCGGCGAGTATCGCGCTGTTCAGACGGCTGGGCTTCGTGCAGGAGGGGGAAGTGAATTACTTCGGGGAGATACAGATGGTTCTAAGGGATCTGGGGCAGTTTGTGGTGTCTCCTGCTGGCGTCAAGGCCGCGGGTGAGTATCGTGAGGCCGCATATTCTAGATGAGCCAGGGATATGATAGATGGACTTGGGAGTGTCTATATACAGTGATGTCTGGGCCATTGCGATGCTCGTTCTCCTTCTACCCATGTATATTCAAGCTCACGAAGCTCTCCGCAAGGAGTCGATCTTCAACATCTGCTAGCCTGGACGCTTGTTTCGACAAGCAGACAGGTAAGGCAGGTAGGCCATTCTGTCGACCGATCGTTCATACGGCAACGCCAAACTTGGCACGGTACCCGTCCAAAATCTCCATGGTGACGTTTGATCCGCCGCAAACAATAAGAACAACAGTCTTCTCCGCCCACGCCTCATCCGACATGTGGGCTCCTAGTTGCTTCCGCAAGGTACCGTTATACACAGTTGCAATGGTCGCGCCGCAAGCAATCTCAACCACCAACTGTGCATCATCAACGAATCGCACACACGCCATGGCCGCCTCTGGGTCAGTGACTGTCACACTGTAGAAGCCGGGGGTATCTCGTGCAACTTCCCACGCTCTGGTCGCAACACGCCTTGCGCCGAGCGAGCCTGCGATGGATGTGATACTGGGGAGCGTTTGGTGTTCTCCAGCAAGCACGCTGGCGTTGAGGCTGTCTGCACCGATGGTCTCAACCGCCATCAGGTTCGGTACAGGCCGGTTGAACCATTCACGCTGGGAAATGCCCTGAGCGAGACCGCTGAGCAGGCCACCGCCGCCAACAGAACACACGATGGCGTCAATATCGAGTTCCTGGGGAATTTGCGAGGCCAGCTCGTCGACTATGGTGGAGGCGCCGTCCCAAACGTGCGGGTGATCGAAGGGCGGCACATATACGCCGGCGGGATCTTTGGCCAGCAACTCCTCGCGAAGGTAGTGGTCTGCCTCGGCCCAACTCTCGCCGACCTGGACGCAGTCCGCACCCAAGAGGCGCAGTTTTGAGATCATGAGAGGGGAAGTCGTCATGGGTACTACGATGGTGGCCTTGCGCTTGAGGGCGATGGCTGAGGTTGCACAAGCGAGACCGGCGTTGCCGCCGGACGAGCAGTAGAAGTGGGCATCTGCCCCCGGAGCGGCATCGGCGGCGCGGACCATGAGATTACCGATCCCGCGGGACTTGAATGACCCTGACGGCTGGAGGTTTTCAAGCTTGAGGAAGATGTTGCTGGGGTCTGTCAGTGGGGTACCAGTTGTGAAATGGACAGAAGATTCACCATCCAGCTGTGCGGGACAGGGTTGCTGATTTGATGCATGGCGTCTCAACCCATGGGTTCTTAGAGTCTGAGGCGAGTGATCCCATGGCGATATGCTTTGTGAGTGGTCGAAAGTAGACAAGTCTTTAACGATATTTGCCTTGGACGGAGACTGTTTGCGGACAATAGGTGAGTCGCAACAGTTGACGGTGGAGACTTGCGAACCCTAAGGATTTGGGCCAAGTAGTCTTGGATGAGTTTTGAGAAAGTCTAGGACAGCTGTGAAATCGGCCTGGAAGGTTTCCGTGTGATGTTCCGTCAAAGTCCCAAGATATACCAAGTACCTGAAACAAAACCGATGGTGCGTGAGATGAGGTGAGGTTAACTAGTCGAACTCAAGAGAAGATCGCTCTGAATTCAATGAAAGTCGTGACGCGGCTTATGTGCATGAACTGGCTCGGACTATGTACCAGAGGCCTCTCGAAGACAACCGTAGGTTTAATGTTTTGAACAACCGACACTCGGGAGGTTCTTGACAGATTTGGGGGACGCGATGTCGTAAAATTAATCGTGTTCGTTGCGAAGTAACTGGTTCGAGATAAGCAAAGGGCGTGTTTGTCAAGTTGAGTGCAGGGGTCAGGAACAGGGGTTTAGCTGGGGGGAGGGGCATGAGCCACTGTAAGTAAGGCGCATCCCCCAAGGGTTAGGACCGGGCCAGCGACTTCATGTTCATGACAATGTGGCTGACTCTGGCTTTGAGACTGCCATTGGGCCATGCAATCAATAGCTGCACGACTTCCCTGCATCGAAGGGCTCATACACCAATGCGCTGGCCCGCAGCAGGCACACGATGTCAACTGAGTGCCCGGGTACGATTCAGTGAACGCATGACCCTAAAGACCAGATATCCACGCAGGCCTCAAACGCTGCGGCGGCGTTCTTATATAGTCCATCGGAATGCAAAGAAAGACATGGGGTAGCCGGCAAGATGTCAGCACCAGTACACCTGGCGGGTCAGAGGACGACATCCGGATTGCAGTCACTCGTTGGGGCCTCGATGGCGGGCTGCCGGTTCGCCCCGGACTTGTGTGTCACGCTCGGAATCTACTTTTCTCTATACAACTCCATCCAGCAAGTACTCTTTTAGGAAACAATGGAGAAGGAGGTGATGAACGAGTAGAAGATGAACCTATCACTTGATGCTAATTGAGACGTCATTGGTGCCATGCGTCGTTCTATTCATCGATCAGGGAGGATATGGAAAGGGTGTTCTCTGTATTGAGACGATGCAAATACAGCAAGGAGTCGGCCGGGCTTGCAATAGCAAGATACAGTATACTGCTCTCGTGTGTGGCTCCTTCTTTCTGTTTACAACCTCGTCTCGCATCTAGCCAGACATCTTACCTTCCACACTTGGAAATATTTCACTGGTTTCTTTCTTCGCATGTTTTGCTTCCCTCGCCGCCTAACCAGCATCGCTCGTTTATGGTGAAATATGAGCTCTCCTGCATCCGACAACCTCTCGTCTAACCTCTCGTCCTGACGGTTCGTCTGCCGTTTCACCAGTCGAGTGTTCTTGAAGAATCCTGCTGACCTTCTAGTGTTTGCAAGGGGACAAGTTCCACTTCGCATTCACTCTTTCTCTGAGAAACAGATGATTGCTCTTTCCCTCCGCCAACCTTATCTTCATACACACTGAGGAGGTAGCTCCATCTTCCATGGGATCACCGCCAGGAGGTTATCCTTCCCTCACTAGTCACCACTGCTATCTCCAACAGAATCTCAGCATCACCAGCTCTTTTCACCGATGCACTTGTTTCTTCCTTAATACAGAGAAACTTCATTCCACCATACTAAAACCTTCCTTGTATACGGTTGGGACCAGGAAAGGTTCTACTGGCGGGCCGTCAGACACTGCTGGTCTTAACCAAATAGCCTACGGAAACAGTCTATCCTCATTGCCCAACATCTGGTTTCATGACCGGGCTGTCACCACATCTTCAGACTGACTCTCTTTGTCCTCCCTTGGGACAAACCCCCAGCTTCTAGGTCTCTTTGAGTTCTCGGTCGCAACTGCTTTCAGCTGGCCCTTCCTATTAAGGCTTGCGACAGAAGGCCCACACAGAAAAAGCCGCCTTTTCAAACCTCAGATCCGTTCTCTTAGGACATTGGAAATAACAAAACTGCTTGAACATTGCACTTCAAAGCCACAAGGACAGTACACAAAAAACCAAGGCCATTACTTCTATTGAATTCAATACTTCATCGAGGTCCCATTGGATAAAGAAAAGCTTCATCCGACGATACCACGCGACTTACATCAACAGCCTTCGCTCCCTCGTCCTCAACTCAAGGGCACCAACGAGCAGAGCCTTGAGGAAATTACGTGGCTTATAGCTAACATCAAACCTGACACCTCAACACTTATCATCTTTTATCATTTCCCAGGTATGCGCTCCCGAGTTTCGGCTTGTACCACTGGGTGACCCCGTCTAACTGGCCATAATCAGTCTTCTTTTCTTGCAAAATGGCTCCAGGCAAAAGCACCGGAGTGAACAAGAAGAAGCAGGGCTCTGCTGCCCCGAAACTTTCTCAGGGCAAGAACGAACCTTCCAAGGGTAAAGTCAATGCATCCAAGGCCAAGGCACGCGCCTCGGCCAAGAAATCCAAACCTGCAGGACCGCCCCAGGCCACAATCGTCGTCGGAGGTCGCAAGCACCACGTTGCCGTCGCCGAGGAAGAGAGTGACGACGATGGCACAATCAAACCTTCCAAGCGACGTAAGACGGGCGGCAAGGGACCCGACCCCTATGACTACTATGCAGTACGTGAGGCGCCTCCTCCGCGTGACTACGGTGCGTCCTTTGCGAAGAAGTCAACTGTCCACTACACGTGGGGGGCCCCCTTCACCACTCCTCCTCGGCTTCAAACCGAGACGCAGCCGAAGAATTCCAAAGGAAAGACCGCAACTTCCTGCAACAAGGGTAAAGAAAAGGGGCTGATTCGCCCGAGAAACCCCTCGCAGTCGAGACCCAAAGCTATTCATGGTAGTCTCTCACCAAAAACAGGTAGCCCTGCGGCCGTGGATGACAAGGAAGTCTTTGATTTCATGAGGCTTCCAATTGAAATTAGGCAGAGAATCTACAGGGAAATCCTGGTGGCTGAAGACCCCATTCGCGTTCGGCAGGGCTGGTCCGCAGTCTACCCTCGTAACCGGCCCATGGTCGAGACCGACATCCTGCGGATCTGCCGCCAGGTGAGAAACGAAGCAGTCAACATCCTATACGGCGAGAACACGTTCCTCTACCTCCTCAGAGAGACCGCAAAGCCTCCTGCGACCGACGGACTGGGCGAGAACGAGATTGTGGTCCAACACCCCTTGGTGGCAGACGAGCCCTATTCTGAGTACGAGGGCAATACCGAGGACGAATTCGACGGAGACGACTTGCTTCCCACGACGAGATCAATCCAAGACTCAAAAGTCGAAATTGACATTCGGCAGTACGGCCACAAGTTCCGCAAGCTCATGATCGTTGCCGAGCCGAACCGCACCGAGAGGGGATACCTCCTAAGCATGGCCAACGCGATAGGCGTCTTCCGCAACCTCAAGCCTCTCAGGCCTCGCGTGCACACTTTCACCATCGAGATCACACCAATCCGCGACCCCAAGACGGGTGAGATTAGCTTCCTTGATTTCTTCGAGAAGACTTCCGAAGTCGTCCGCACACTCAAGGGGCTGCCATGTCAGTTCATCGAAATCCTCGTGAACACGGGTGGCGGTAACCAGAAGCGGATCCGGCTCAACATGAAGTACGCGGCCAACATCCGGCGCGCCAAGCGCGGACAAGAGGATATATGGAAGGACGATCGGGTCATGCAGTCGTACCGCAGCATGCAGGCGGGCGAGGCGCAGCGGAATCTCGACAGGCTACCCGTCATGATTCGGGAGATCTGGGAGGGGCCTAACGGACGATTTGTGCGGGACCAGGGTTCTGATGACGAGGGCGACGAGGATGACGAGTATGCCTTCTGAGTGCAATTTAAGGGTGAAAGTGGTGCGCGATCTTTCGATATTCAGCGACAGAGGGGGTCGATTTCATTTTTCATTTTTTACTTCAAGTTCGTGTGTGCGCATTTGCCGGTAGAAGGAACTGGGCTAGAGCGATGGTCGAAGCTGCGCTGGCGAATCTCACTTCAGACACCTCATAAACTAGGTGATCAAAATCTTGGGATCTCTTTTCATGAAAGCGTTGGATTTTTCTTTGGAACCTAGTCATCAGGTAACATTAACAATACTCACTCTCCGCTCTCAGCGACTGCGAGTTCATTTTCTCCATAGGCCAGGGGGTATATCAAATCACGACCTTCTTATGCTCAACGTGCTCTCTCACTTCTCGCCAAACCCAAACGTTCTCGTCATGAAGCCGTAGCCGCCGCCGCCGCCATGATCTTGACCTTGGAGACCTCCAATGTTTCAGTGTCCACCAGGACCAGCTCCTTGGTCTCTGCGAAGGACGGCACGGTGATGAGCCGTACCTGCTGGCCGTCGCCGCCCTGTATGACTTTTGTTGAGAACTCGGGCTGGCAGCCGACGAAGTACAGGTGGGGGGCGTTCTTCATGACGAAGGGGTCGTCGTCCTGGAAGGGGTAGGCCCCTGGATAACATGATTAGCCAAAGCGCAATGATGTTTCAGGGGTGTCAAGGGGCATGCTCACAAAGTGTGTCAGGCGCAGTCGGCGCGCTGCAGCGCCACCTACACATGGCCTCCATCATGCCCAGCCGGTCATCGCTATCGACGTACTTGAAGACGTCGTCGACGTTCTGGCCGCCAGTGCCGAGCACCCTCCAACCGTCCACCTCGCCTTCCCAGGGGTTCGTTGCGGTGTCGAACCAGCCAGGCTCCTTTGCGCCGGGAGCCGCGCAGTAGGGCCGCGAGCGTGGGAACATGGCCGAGTGGATGGGCTGTTGCGGGTAGCTCGCGTTGGCGGGGTCCTCAGCGCCCGGCATGAGGGTGACAGGGATGGAAGGGAGGAGGTCGGCGAGGAAGTCGTCGAAGAGCTGGCTGGGGAGCGGGTTGTAGGCGCTGGCGTCATAGCCATATTTCTTGTTGGCCGCCGTCTTTTTGCCGGTGGTGCTGTTGTCGGGTGCCGCGCCGAGGGCCGGGTTCGTGGTGGAGGTGGACGCGTTGATGGAGTTTCCTGCGATGATGAGGCGGGAGATGCGGCTGAGCTCGGAGGACTGGGTCGAAGGGGAGAGGGCCTCGCCGAGGAGGAATTCAAGGAGGAGGGAAAGCTCGAGGGCGTAGGAGGCGTCAGTGCCGGAGAAGGAGAGACCCGAGACGATGGCGATCTTGGACGAGGGTCTTTGGGGGGGGGAGCTGGTGCCGGACATGTCGTAGTCTTCGGAGGGGCTGTTGGTGAGGGTCCAGCGGGAGGGTTGCGGTGCGAGATCGGGGAATTTGACGTCGATGACCTCGAGCTCACCGTTTGCATTCTCGGTGCCCATCACGCCGATGATTGTGCCGGTGACAAGGTGGATGGACTTGAGGACGTCGCCCACCAGGCGGATGCGGCCCGAGTCGTCCTCGAGCATGATCATGTCCCTGCCGTCGTCCGAGTAGTAGCGGTCCGTGGAGATGGGGGCCGAGATCCAGCGCTGCAAAGAGGCTCCCGTCAGTGTGTGCCCTGAGTACACAGAGGGAATTGCGACAATCTGGATGAAGGGAGAAGGTCAGGAACGCACGTCTTTGGAAACGTCCTCGAGAATGTTGGGCTTCAGCGCCATGTCCATGTAGACGGTGCCCGTCACCCAGCAGAGCTCGCCCTGGCGGACGTCGAGGACGCGGTTCACATGCTTCGCCTCCTCGCCGCCGATGACGGTGCCGTCCCAGGCTTCTGCGGCGGCCGCGTCGACGGCGGGCCGGATTGAGGCGAGACGCAGGAAGTAGACGTCGGCATACTGCTGTTGGTACGAGCGCTCCTTGGGCAGGGCGAAGGTATCCAGGGGCTTATAGTGAGAGGAAGCGCGAACAAGGGTAGAGGAGGCTGCGGCCGCGTCGCTGCAGAGGATGGTCTTGTTAGCTTCCTCTTGCATTGCCTTGGGGATTGTATGTCGATCCTGGGAGAGATGGAGGGTTTTAAGACCTACGTCGGCTTTTGGAGAAGCGCGGTGGCCTCTTCAAGGGTCACCATAATGTCAGTCGACTTTTGCGTCCCGGGGGGCTAGATACTGTTTTCGCGCCGTTATCAATGTCAAAGAAGCTCCCGTGACGTGGCAATGGTTGTTGTAGACTTCAAGAGTCGGGGTGTGATATTCATGCATGCACCTGACGCGTCGAATAAGCTTGGGACTGGAAAAGTCGCGGATTTTGGCGTAAATGGGGTTGAGGGAGGGGTCCCCTCTTCCCTGCGTGTATCACCCCTGCGGCTTGCACTGCTTCAGGGCCCAGCCCGCGGGGCTTCGGCGGCCCTGTGGATGGGCTCAGGGACTGGTCCAGCCACCAACGGGGGTTGCTCTGCTCGCTCTCATTTCCCCCCGCTGATGCGTCATCAGCTCACCCACCATCTCTCTCACCTCCTCTGGAATGAGAATGAGGGGCAGTTTTTCTAGTGCTCGACTGGGCAGGATGTCGCTGCTGATACGAATACGCCCGTAGGATTTCGAGGTAGCAATCAATCAGTGGGCGGCCGGATTTAACTGCCTCCCCGGTCCAGACCATCTCAGACTTCCCGTAATATCGCCGGGGCCAGGTCAGGTCATGACGCCTTCTGTCGTGGGCGGTGTGATGTTTGAACGTTTTTCTCACTAGGGTCTCTATAAAATTTCCTTTCAAACCAAAACATCTCACATCTCCGTCTTCAAACACGCCCATCTCGGACTTCCTTCACCCATCTCCCATCACTTGTCAATATCTGACGTTGAAACCCCTCACGTCACCCACAATGGCGCAAAAATCGCCCACCATTGAGGTGACCAACCTCAGCTACAACTTCCAGGATTCCACCTCGGGCCTCAAGAACATCTCCCTTTCCGTCCCCTCCCGCTCCCGCACCCTCCTCATCGGCGCCAACGGCGCCGGCAAGACCACCCTCCTTCGCCTCCTCGCCGGCAAGCGCCTCGCACCCCAGGGCGGAATCTCCATCGCGGGCGTCGACCCCTTCAAGGAGGGCCTCGAGGGCGTCACTTACCTCGGCCTCGAGTGGGTCCTGAACCCAATCGTCCGCACCGACATCGGCGTCGTCGAGCTCCTCCGCTCCGTCGGCGGCGACGCCTACCCTGACCGCCGCGACGAGCTCGTCTCCGTCCTCGACATTGACACCGCCTGGCGCATGCACGCCGTCTCCGACGGAGAGCGCCGCCGCGTCCAGCTCGCCATGGGCCTGATCCGCCCCTGGACCATCCTACTCCTTGACGAGATCACCGTCGACCTCGACGTGCTCAGCCGTGCCGAGTTTCTCGGCTGGCTGCGCCGCGAGACCGAGATCCGGGACTGCACCATCGTCTACGCAACGCACATCCTCGACAACCTGGCAGGATGGCCGACGCACCTCGTGCACATGCACCTCGGTACCGTACGCGAGTGGGACACGGCGGGCAAGTTCATCGAGGGTATCGAAGGCGGCACCGGGAACAGCACCCTCGGTGAGCTGGTGCTCGGGTGGCTGCGTCAGGACCTCAAGGACCGCGGCCCCAGATCGCAGGCGCGTGTTGCGCCCGAGGGAAAGACGTATTCCGCCGGTGGGTATGGAGGTTATGGCGATGAGTCTGACAAGCTGAAATAGGTTTGTTGGCGTCGCTAGTAGGTTCGCATAGTGGTGATGGGTGGTGTGGTTCAACATTTTGCATTTTTCTTGGATTGTGAGTGGGAAACGGCGTCTACGGCACTCAACTGCATTCTGGACGGCGTTTTTGTCTTTTCAACATCAGGTGAGCACCGGGACCAAATCGGCTTATGTGTGCGTCTTTCAACTCGTACCACAGAGCGTATAGAGGATGCATGACTTGAAAAGGGGAGGGATTTGCAAAGAAAAGAAGAGAGAGGGAGGGCACTCTCAACTGGCCTTCTCGGCGGCGTTTGGTTGCGTAGACCTGTTCAACAATGGGCATGCCACGGCTGTCATTTTTTCTGTTAGGATTTCCACGGCTTTAGAGATACCCTACGTCTTCAACCAAAAAAAAGGGGGGCTTAACATCTGGGCGGAGGAACACTGTCGACTCAACTAGACAGAGATTAGAAACGCGAAGCATAGAATGCCCGAAAAACATATTACGGATGGTATGGACTTCTTCTTCGTCGGGGGGTATCGTGCCTACTTCCATGCAAGGTTCGTGACCAGTGCGTTGCCCAGCCGAGGCTGCACGCCAGCGGAAGCCCGTTCTTAAGCAATGCTTTTGGAGCTCATAAGCACCTTCATCGTATTCTTCATCAATGCAGGAATACCGCCCAGTCCCTTGCTCTCCAGCGCTCGCAGCACAATAATTCTATACTCGGACCATGTAATACGTAGACCCCTCGCTTCGGCTAACCTCGCCAGACTATTGGCAGTGACAGGCCCCGCGTGCCGTGCGGAAATGGCATCTTCATCCGCAGCCAGCTCCCGGTCCTCGAGCTCGCGAATGCACTCGATGGCCTGGAAGCTCAGCAACGGCGAGTACGAGAACCCAAACAGCGTCGGCAGTCCGAGGTCCATACCTAGGTCTTCGACGTACTTCTGCAGGCGCAGGGTGACGGGGCGGGCGTTGAGGCATCCCAGCGCATTCTTGTCGCCATCGTTGAAGGCCTTACCACGCCAGAGGCAGTTGCAAATGTCCATGAGAAACCCGTTGAAGTGGTTCACGTAGCTTGGGGCGTACGTCGTCGGCTGGCGCCTAGACATGGCCGTCTCGAAGCCCCTCTTGTACGTGGCCAGGACGGTGCAAAGGCGCGAGACATTGGCAAGCGAATGGCTGAAGAAGAGGAGGTAAATGAGCTGGGCCGGCGGGTTGGCGATGCGAAGCAGGGGCTGGAGGGTTGGGTCGGAGATGCTCGCGGCGGCTTGTTCGTAGAGGTCGATCACGCCGCCATGGGCGGCGACACTTGGGAAGGCCTGAACGAGGTTGAGGGCGACGACGCTTGCGTGCTCCATGAGGTTGAAAAAGGCACTGACGGGCGCTTCTTGAGGTATCCGATCGAGAGAACGTAAGACAAAGGTCCAGCGACAGAGGAGGTTCTGGTAGAGTTTGAGAAGAGCCAATTGGGAATCGGATGTGGGAAGGAGACATTTCTCTAGCGGTCTTAAGATGAAAGTGTATAATTCTACTGTAGTCAGCGACGTGCTTTGCGAGGGCGTGTTGGATCGCCTACCTTCAAACGCCACCAACGGTGCGTACTGGAGAATGCTCAGGATAGGGTCTCGGGCATGTACGCCGTTCCATGTCGTAAACAATTTAGCAAAGAAGTTCAAGACGACAGGTGGAGTTTCCTAGACAGTCAGCCAAGCCCGAAGACGTGGTACCAAACACTCACCTTGACACGTGACACATATTCCTCGAGAACCTCCATTGTTTCCCTGAACAGCTTTTCGTCCATGTTGCCGTTGAGCACGTCCTCGAGAACGGCATCGATCCAGTGGACCACGCGTTTCGAAGCAGCATCGTCTTTCTTCAGGGCAATGAACTTTTGGAGAAGGGGGTCAGCCAATACAGCTGCGAGCTGGTTAGGAAGCTCAATCTTTTCGATTGTAAGAGCAAGACGATCGGCACTGTCGATTTCTTCCAGGGTAACAGAGTCCTGTTGTGGTTATCAGTCTCGAGTTTGGCTCTGCGGCCCCCGGGATCTATCTCACCTCTGTAGCCTCTGAGGTATGGACCGAAGGAAGATTAGACGCTTTGCCGCCGCGGACCTTCAGAGCAAGGTGGTTTACACTGAACCCATTCCGAGGCTGGCCGGCGGCCTCAGCAGTACGCTGCGAATGGTCTCTTTGGATCTGGTCCAGTCTCTCCCGCCATTCCGTGTCAGGGTGCTGCGGGTGTCAGGCAAGTTTATTGGAAAGCGTGTGGCTTCCTACCTTGAAGGCCGATGCCCTGCCTCGTAATACGTCGCTGACGATAATTTCGGGGTAATAGTCTTTGTAAACCCGAAGTAGCCCAGTCAAGGCTGGGTCATTACCTGTGTTCCTGGAGAGGTTGAGGCTGGGAGGTCAGGTTAGCTTCGGGGATATTCGACGAGAAAACGAGACACAGCGTACACAGCTTGAATCCTGAAGGGCCGGACGTGTTTTCGGCGCGTTATCAGGGCGAGCAAGTGACATAGCTGTGGTCTGGTTTGCGTTAGCCTTTTTCTTCACGCATTAGACGTGGGTACCGACCGAATGGCAGCGGTATCGAGCAGATTGAACAACACAGCGTATAATTGCGATAATACAGCTGGTTGGTCGATGGCGTGATAGACCATGATCAACCATTTGAGAACATTCGATTGCAGGGCCAGCGAAGGCTTTAGTTCGCCATGCCCCAGGCATCCCACCACCCTCAGAACAGTATCGCTGGACAGCCGAGTTGCGGGGTACAGGTTCTTCACTAATGTGTTCAAGCTTGCCTGGTCCAGGTGGCTCGGCCTTGTCAGCAGGTCGATAAGTTCGCTCAGGGGCTCCGGCAGCAGGCCGCTCTCGTAGGCGAAGGATGCAATCCGCTCCACGGTAGGTTTGATGCTGGTGGCTCGCCGTTTCGCCGGCAGTTTGGATGCTGGGAATTGCGTGAGCATCATTGTATGCATAGTTTTCCAGGGCTTGCCACTCACCCTCGACCACGTCCCCAATGAGGACATCGATGCTGTCAGTGCCTTCGTTCACAGACATGTCATCAGTGTCGGGAGCCATTCTAACCAGCACTTTTCTATGTGGGGCGATTGATCCCTCTTTATCGACTATTTTGGATTCAGACGTGATGAGACGATATTCGATGATGCGGAATGGGCACAATGTCGTTAAGACCCGACCCGATGATGGATTCCGATCTGTGCCGTCGTGATTGATAGACGCGTCGCGCGGTGAAGACCAAGGTGAGCGCGTCCAGACCGGGAAAATGCGCACCGTGCATATACCTCGTCACCCAGTCACCCCACTACTGGAAACGGCCGGTTGTGGACCCACTCTTCGGTGCCTTAGCGGCCGGGGTTGCAGACCGGAGCCAAGCTCCAACCTCAGCGTTTCACTAGAACGGATGCAGATGCAAGGACCGGAGCATCAGTATGCGCGACGTCGGGGCGATGTGGGGGTTCTCGGTCAACGGTCAGCGGTCATCAGTGCGAATGCGAACGAAATAGGGAGGTATCGGCGGAAGGACGTCTCGGTGAGCGGTTAGACGAAGCAAGGCGAGCCCCTTACTTCGTAGGCCTAGTTGCATTGCCTCCAGACTTCGCGGGTAAATCAAGAGCGTGTGGATGGAACCATATGGACTGAGTGATCATTGTTGAGCGGGTTGCAAGGAGACCTTGTTGGTGTTGATGCGGTGTGAGTTGTCTTGGTCATCGGGCACTGTCGGCCGTCTGGACCCCAGACTACAAGACGAAGGGATTCGTCATTGCGGGCGGCATACAACAACGGGACGTAGCTGGGAAAGGATTGGCGTCCTGTCACGTATACTGGGACAGTGGTGTTCACCGGTTTCCCGGCATCCAATTGCTTGCTGGCTGCCGCGGACTTGGCGAACTTTCGGGCCGTAAAGAGCGCGTATGCCGTCTTGGCCGTCGTGGTGGGCTCAAGTGTCTCATTTGGTTGGACTTGATTTTCCAACGTCAGGAATTGGTTTGGGGTCCAAAGGAAAACTCGTGTGAGAAATGAGATGTCGCGGTAATCTGGCGTTGGATGCCGCCGACCCAGAGGAGCAATGGGAAGGAGGGTTGTAACAGATCCAATGAGGTCAAATGATTCGACGTACGAGCTCCTTCTCTTTCTGTTTCTATACGCTATACGTACCTCCACAAGGCAGATCAGCTCCCAAACTCAAGTCGGAATGTCAGGAGAGACCGCCGCCAAAAGGGAGAAGCAAATGCACGACAACGATAAAACGGAATGAAGGTGCCATTCATCGTCTCATTTGGGGTTGCACAAAGCACAAGCGTAATGGTGCTTGTCAAGAGAAGAGTGGGCCCTGAATGCAAGTAAAGGTGTCTCGTGCTTGTCGGTGTCAGCCAAAGTACCTTGCCTTCCCTCACTTGCCCACAGCGAGGCTTCCAAGATACGAACACCAATGGAGACTGCGTCTTTTTGACTTCCTGACTGAGAGAAATGCATACAAATTGCATCTCGCAGGGAGGCAGCCCGCAGAATTCCGTAACCCGGTGGGGATAAGATACAGGCGTGATGTACCTCTTTCACCATTGTTGTTCTAGTCAAGTGCCCGTGCCCACCGTACCGAACCTTCTTGGGCGCCATCCCGCAATCAAAGGCCCCAGGTTCCAAGTTGCAACCTACTTCAATTTGAACTTTCCGCCTCTTCTGTCGCCAATATTTCCTCGCCGGGGGCTTGTCTTGCCTGAGGTGATTGACGGTGTCATTACGAAACATCTGCAACCCTCGACAATGGCATCCTGCACAAGCATACAACATCAGGGTTGGCCAAGCTGGCTGACCGAGACGCTAGGCGGCTCACCTGCTTTGCTTTACCTTGCTTGCTATCTTGCCCGTTGTTGCACAAACCGGATACACAAATGCCTCGTCAGAATCCTTCTGCCGTCCTCGACCCATCACATCAATCGACACTTCATCCAACCTCCACCTGCTGCTGCGGCATGTCATCCACGCTCCTGCGTTTTACCTACCACTTCCACAGTTTCTGTTGGTCAAGGTATCATGTCTCCTGAGCTGGTATCGGACTTTTGGACTGATCACTGACATGGCCTCCAGGTCCGCACCAATGCCCTTGGACAAGCAGCTGGAAGTCCAGCCCGACCACCGCTCTGTTGTTCCTCGACATGCCCTTATCGGTTGGCAAATCGGTAAGCGGCTGACTTGCGCCCTTATGCCCTTTTAGCTAACGTATCATTATCAGTCGCGGCCCGGT
The DNA here is from genome assembly GCA_020466075.1 of Colletotrichum coccodes. Taxonomy (NCBI): domain Eukaryota; kingdom Fungi; phylum Ascomycota; class Sordariomycetes; order Glomerellales; family Glomerellaceae; genus Colletotrichum; species Colletotrichum coccodes. The sequence goes on from JAIMZG010001380.1 coordinate 24,357, forward strand.
GTCCACCCAACCGAGACAGAAGACCGAATGAGCCTTGCCATCTCCCCTGTTGAGTCGTCTTATTCTCGTCCTGCTTTTATCGGTTGGGAATATCCCAGTAAACCCTATTTCACACACCCAGAAGCCTGGTCAGTCGGCCTCCTGTTTTTCCTCGATTGTCCCATTTCAGCGGACCTACCCCGGGCCATTGTTGGTTGGGAGCCCCGAGGCCGTGGCCACGGATGATGGGGCCACGTCAGTAAACGCGCTTCAAGTGACCACTTTGCATATCTGACCCATAAGGTATTGGAGGTTGATGTGCTGACGACCCGACTCTCTCTCTCTCTTTACCTCTCATCCCGGGTCAGTGAGCGTTATACATCTTCTGTCGTGGGGGTTTTCTGTGCCGCTTTGGCGGCGGAGTGCCGTGAAGCTCCAGTCGTTTGTCATGGCCTTGGCTCTGTGTCACCTCGACCGCCGTGCGGTGGCGTCTGCGTCTGCTTACCCATCTCACCTCACCCTCCGGATATCTCAGTGCTTCCACGCCGTACGGACGCCGGATGCCAATTTCGTTTGCAGCATCGCTGTGTAACCTTGTTCTCCAACCCTTATGCCGCCTAGTGACAGCTGCATGCTCTCCCGCTGGTCAGCATAATATTGAGGTAAAAGGCCCGTCCCTCGTTCTTCCGTTGCTCCCCCCCCCCCAGCTTGCAGGCTAGGGTGACGACCATATTGCCGCTCCGTACTGCGCTGGTTACATTGGATCCATCCATCCATTCATCCTTCCTTCCCACCATCCACCATTCCTCATTCCATGGGCACAGGCGCATACGCACGTTCGCAAACCGACGACCAACCTGTCATTACATCAGTCAGACGGATGCCCCCCAGATCAGGAACTACGAGGCCCTTGATTTGATTAACTTTTACCAAGACCCACCACCCACGGTGAGAAGCGTGGAGGCCCTTCGACATTAGCCGCTGCTCGTCTTCTCACCTCTTGTCCTACCTTACCTTGCTCGCTCTTACATCCACCGTCACTCAGCGCTCAGCACACCCAAGTTATGCATCCCGCTAATGATGTCTCCGTGCATGTTCTCTTTCAAGATTTTCTCCTTCACGTCGTTCATTTGTCTCGAATTCTCCGTCCGACCCAGCGGGCTGGCTGCATTGGCTGGCCCAGTCCTATCCCCTTAGCCGTTCGTCTCTGCCGCGCATCCCACTTGAAGCTGCTGCCTTCATGCTTTGCCTCCCACAGCTATCAGGATAAAGATCTGACTCGAGCCCATCGTCTTTACTCTTCCACCCTGTACTAACCGACCACAGTATGTGCAACCAGTCTAGTCACTTTCTGAAGATGCATCTGCTAACATTTAGTCTTGCTCTTCCCTCCAGACTTGCTGGCTGTAGCCTAGCTAGTTTCGAGTCGATCAGCACTCTTTGCCCCGCATCCATCAACAACGGCCAACAAACTCGTACGCCAAAATCGAACATTCTACAACAGGTCTCTCTGTCTCATCTGCCATCCAAGCTAAACTCGCTTTCTTTTGTTTGGTCCACGAGGGCAGCACCCCGGACCGGGCCAAATCGGGTTTTCTTGCCTTGAGTTATGTCCCGAGACCTTAACACCCGTTCCACATTCGCCGAACTCGCCTGCTTATCCCCGTCTCTGTCAGCAGCAGTGCCATTTCGTATTAACTGGGTAGCCTAGTAGATTGCTACATCGCCAGATTCTCACGGGGCTTTACTGCCAGATCGCAGTCGTCTGTTCGGGTGGGCCTGCGTAAGACAAGAGTAGCATTGGATTCGACTTGTTCCCGTCTGCATGGGCTTACTCCTCGCCTGGTAAGCTTGAAAGCCTTTTGTCCCCTTCTAGGGCTTACTCGCCCTCCACAATGCGGAGTTGTATAAACGCACGCTGACTTTGAGTAGGAATGAACTGAAAGGAGCCGCACTGTGATATCTCCGCCATGAGATACTGCCCAGAAATGCAAATAGACCGCCATGTCACGTCCAGAAATAGCCCAAAACCCACGCAAAGCCTCCCAACCATGTTGTTATGGGACAGGCAAGATTGTATTCCCCTGGGAAAGATTCTCTCAGAAGACGACACCATCGTCCTCCTCACGCCTGTCGTTATGCCTCACAGCACACTCGCAGACAACGGCAAGGATCCCTTCGAACCATTGGGCCGTGCCATCGCTTCACGGCATTCGTTGGTTCGCCACGTTCCGTATACGAAACGAGGGGGCATCACCAATGTCCATTTCGAGTTCATCAAGAGAGCCAAAGCCATTATCTTCGTCATATCTGGAGCCCCCTTAGATGATGATGTCTCCCAAATCGACTTGGCCGATGCTGCGCGAACAATGGCAGACGAACGCCCTCAGATCATGGTGGCATGCAGCAACCTGCAAGCCCACAACCTACACATTGATCATTTCGCTACAATTGTAGAAACCGCAGGTTATTCGCCATCGGAACTTGAAAATGCGGCATCCATCATATTTGGGGATGCTCGACCACCTATGGGAAACGCGTTTGCCTTGCAAAACCTCGTCATTGCGCCACAAACCTGGCCCGTCGAAGGTTGTGGTATCGATATGGCGCCTATTCATCAACTTTGGACCGAATGCCTCCCGCCCAAATATCACCTCCCGCAGTACGCACTTGTCCTACTTCTCCAGCGAGATGGATTTTCTAGGCACTACACTGTGCGTGAGCCAGAGAACAAGCAAATAATCGGGTTTTGCGCTACATACACCACGTATCCTGACGGGGGTCAAGACAATCTGCTCGGCTCTTTGGCCGTCCTGATCGTCAAAAACTCATATAGAGGACGGGGAGTTGGGTTGAGTCTACACAATCATGCACTCGAACAGTTGCAGAGGACTCGGGGTGTCAACCGACTGCAACTTGGCTCAGCCTTTCCACGTCTGTTTTACGGTGTGCCCTCTGATCTCTTCTCGATAGATTGGTTTTCGCGTCGGGGCTGGCAGATGAACGGCGTTCAGCCCGGTCAAGGACTAGAGGCCTCAGACTGGCTCCTCGAGTTTGATCACATGCCGGCCAAGAGTTTCTCGTCAGCTGGACTGACGTTCCGGCGATGTGGCATGGTTGAGTACCACCAGGCCTTGGATATCGTAAGCCGAGACGCAGCCCGCAAGGATAACATGGGGTGGTATGACCAGTACTGCATGCTGGACGGCACGCCTCACGTAGAGGATATCCTCCTTGGTTTGGAAGGTGACACCATTGTGGCCATCGCTTTAACATACATCCCCAACTCGGGTAGTCCAGTCGGCAACGATCTTCCGTGGGCAAAGACCATTGGGGTGGATGTTGGGGGCGTAACATGCATTTGCATCATAGGTTCGTGGGTACGCTGGAAGATCTCGGTTGTGCCTTCAGCTCACGCTGATCTAGATGACCATTCCAAGATGGTGAACAGCCGAGACTCGGTCATGGTAAGGTTGCTGGATACCTGCGTCAAGCTTTTAGCCGAGCAAGGTATGCGGCAAATGTTCATCGACGGCGTAAAGGGAGGCGAAGCCGGCTTCCTGTCCCTGGGTAAGTGCAAGCTCAGCACTTGGTGCTCACGATCCTAATCTGTCAGTAAAGGTTTTCGAGAATGGGCGAGATATAAAGACGTTTGGCGAAAGATTTGAGCAGAGAACCAACCCTCTGTGAACAGACGGCCAACGACAACTCTCCGGGGTTAAGATACGGCATTCTATGTCCTTAGGCTCTGAAGGCAACCTCTGACAGTCTTGGAACTGCTCAACAGACCCGGCGGCAGCGGAGCACATCAATCACCGGACCGCCCCTCCCCCCTCCCCCACGTTTAGTAGTGAGTTCGGTCCCACGTCAGCCCCAAGCCGGTGAATTCCGGTGGCTCGTACTTGAGGAGGTACGGTTAGCCACATCGGCAGCGGCCGCCAACACATATTTATTTGGAAGAAGCCTTACACAACGAAGTGCGCCGCACATTTTAACACAGATTCACAAACTAAGCAGCAGGGTGCTGGTCCTATACTGCGGCTTCCGAAAAGGGCTGTGGGACAGTAAGCAGAGCGCCCAGTCGCGCTCCTTGGTCCTGCTGACCATATCTGACACGGGCACATGAAGGGGCAACTGTGGCATCTGCCATGACCACTCCTTATCGATAGTCAGCGTTTTGATGTTGCTTTGCCACGAGCCCTCAAGTCAGTTGACGATTCGTCCCCCTTTGAGCGACTCTTTGAGCATGATCTCATCTACTATATGCTGTTCAGCATTCGAACATCGAGGAGCTTGTGTGATGCGTCCGCACCTGGTCTTCTTAGCTGTTCAGAACGATTTTGGCGAGTTGGACCTGTCACGGCATTGCTGGGAGCCAGAGACAAGATACGTGTCAGCTTGGTCCTTGGGAACCATTAGTAAATGAATCTGCCTCTGGCTATCACTTGATATGAAAATCACGAGGTTAGGATCTGACTATCCCAAACAGGTTCGAGCCGCGTGAGGTTTACAACCGGAGATTTGCCACCTTTCCAGTTTTCCACGCAACAATAGACAGGTCGAAGTCATCACTTTCACCGTGCTGGCTGGTAAAAATGGCCTACTGACGGTGATTGACAGATTCTAAAAGGCCCTGCTGAAGATTTTGATATCCAATTAACCGCCCACCCTCCCCCCGCCCCTTTTTTGTTGTTTGGCGGGGGGGTTATTGAAGCCCAACCGGCAATTACCAAGAATCAACACCGAAAGTGTTAAGACTATCCGTCGGTTCAAACTTCCGAGGTCGGATGCTTGGAGAATGGCGCCAGCCCACACGACCACTTAAGCGATGTGCGGCATAGAGCCGCCAGACCAAACCTATTCGGACGTAGTCGATGGTTCGTACGACAAACAGGTTACATAGACCATCATTCGTCTCTAGTCGAAGCAACCAGGGTGAGAACTCGGCGGAGGGTTGGCCGGGAGCTGCCGAGCCAAACCGACGACTCCATCGGTGTCCAGTAATCCCAGTCACGCCAGCGGGGTTAATCTGTTTCACGGTCCAACAAGTCCATCCAGGCATGGCCACCACCCATGTTCCCCAGATCCCTGGCTGCAACTACTTACTGTCCTGTCTCGTTTCGTATCGAGAATGCAAGTTGGAGCACATTCTCGTAGAGGCCCCGGTCAAAAATTGCCCGCGGCTGAACTTGCCGACTGTAAACAAGCGTGCAAGATCTATTCGGACGCCAGCATATAGGGATAGAAGAAGCGAGAACAGGAGATGGGCATACATTTCCAACGGCGAGCTCAAACAAGCGGTCTAATAGTTCAAACCCTCATTCTTCATACAAGCCACCATTTGACTGTGCCATATAAGCAATCATCAGCTCGACATGGAGTAAGCTGAGGCGTACATAACTGGGTCTCAAAAAGGCTCAAGGCCCACTTCTGTTTTCGGATGGCTTCCGTGAACGTTCCTGACAGACCAGAACCAGTTGGGACGAACTAAGCGATTGGCATCGCTGTCATGGTTGCTAGCGATCGGTTCGGAAACCAAGGTCTTCGTGTCAGGGGCGCAGCGAACTCAGGAAAGCCTCGTACCCCGGCATTGATTTCTCTGTTAGGCTCACCGCTGATCTGGCCCCCATTCAAGGAGATACAGACTAGGAGGGTCGTCAGCGACCTCTCCGGAGGCAATGCAAGAGACGGCGGCCGCTCTGGGCGAAAACCTGAGGCAGAAAGCCATGCAGCGGCCTGCGAAGCGGCCGACTAGCGAAGCTGACGCGCAGGCGATCGGGGTGAGTGGTGAGAAAGGAGGAGGTAGGGCTCAAGAAGAACGCCCCAGACAAACCTGGGTATATGCGCGATGCACTAGATCACCGGATGTGTGGCAATTGTCCATATCAGGCGCCTGGCTTGCTGCGGCATACACATAATCGCCATTTGTCCACAGCCTCGACCGTATCACTGTGGGTAGAGACTCCGATCTCAGACCGTCGCTTGGATCGGATAAGCGTCACAAAAATATATTCTTCCGAGGCTAGGGAGACTCCTGGTAGCAGAGACACGAGACTGGTGGCTTTGCTAGGCGAGTTTCCAATCCTCACTGCTAGGTTCTAACCTGTGGGGAACCCTAGCTAGCTGGCACATGAGCAACTCCTGGAACCGTCGTCGACCAAAAGGACCAAGTGCCGTCAAGTGTTTGGTTGTCTTCGCTTCGCCACTACAATTCCTTGAACGGGTATGTCGCTTTATCGCCTATGAAGGTAACGGGAGACGTCGAAAGACCGGCACGAGGGCACCGGAGCTAATACAACGGAAAGGACCTGCCTAGCAGGCTTTGACACCGAGGTGACAACAATGCGGAGCCGACATATACATATGAGCTGTCATTTTTTACCTCGCCACCGGTTTTGATGACTCGCTAAACGATCTCGACTTGTCATTGCTGAGGTTTTGGTGCTCCCACCGCTCAACCCCTCCCCTCCCCCTCGGTGCCATCGGATGGCATATTGTACAAAGTACCGAACGATACCCATGGGTGATTAATGTCAAGTAATTAAATCCTCCTCAAAGTGCCGTTAGTTTTGAATTAATCATGAGCTGGTCTTTCTTCCGAACTTTTCGATGGGCACCGGCGGTTCCGAACTTGGATAGTCTACCCGTGCCCAACTGTCACTGTAGAGTCCTCATCATAAGAGCGCGAGAGCTGCCGGTTCCTGCACAGTGTAAAGATACAAACTCATTTGAAGCAGGCCGGCCAAAAGTTCATGACGCAGTCTTTGCCTGAGTTGGGGTAAGTGATACCTCAGCGGCGAGCGGTGGCTTCCGATCACGCATGGACCTTGATGAATGATACAAAGCCCTTCACGCTTTCCAAACGACCCTGGCTTCAGGAACCTAACAAGGGGAGAGAGAGAGAAAATTAGCAGCAGGAGAGTCTTATCGGTTACAAAGGAGGAATAAGAGGCGTTGTTTCAACACCAGTACAACCCGAAACTATTTCAACCGGCACGAGAAACAGCCATAACAGCGGATTTTACTCGTTCAGAGAATGAAACGACATCGTTCGGAGTCCGCTTTGGAGTGGATAAGCGAGGCCAAACCCCGTTTCTCAGGGCTTGGAGATTGCAGTTTGCTTAGGACCGGGTTCCATATCCTAAGTCCAACGTTCCAACGTTCCAACGCCTACCCCTGTACACTAACGAAACATGTTGGTTCCGGCCTACAAGTGGGTGGAATCGTGAGGTATGATATATCCTAGACTGCTGGTGGGCTGAGACGGCGGTTATGAGTGGGAACCTATTTGGCCAAGTTGAGAGGCCAAGTTGAGAGGCCAAGTCGTCCTTCAAGACGCGCTGAGTACGATGAGACGCTGGGACGCACGAACAAAGCCTCCTGCAGGGCTGGAAATGGATTTTGACCAGCTTGGGGTTTCTAGAGCACAGGAATGTTGTACGGGGTGGCTAGCAATAGAAAATAGTACAAAAATGGGAAAACCTTGGAAGTGCAAGCGGAACGGGAGGAGACGTTCTAGACCGTCGAAGGAGCCAATAACCCGCACGAGATGCGGCAGGGCATTTCGAGGAACTTGAGTAACACGTTTTTGACTTTTTTCCCCCACCGAATCTAGACTTCGAGGTATGACCGGGCCTCATGACTCGTAAGGGTGCTATTGCGTGAGATGTAGTAAGATGTTGGCATTCGAAAGAGGGGGAAACCGGGTAGCGGTTCGAATCCCGAAGCGGCGATCATCATTCGCGAGGTTGGTGATTATGCTTTCACGTCGGGTTTGTGGTACTAGTATATTCTTGATTACTCTGAATTGGTTGCTTCAGTCTCTTCGGTCATTTCCTCGGGTGAGAGATATGGCGATTCTCTTGTTTGAGATGTTTGTCTTGCGACCGTTGATGGCTTTGATCGGGGCATGCGAACAGATAGTGTTGCGTTGTGGTTGCTGCTGCTCTGCTTACCCTTAATGCTACGGGCCCCAGCTGCTTAAATGATGTACATGCATTCTGTCCTCCTTGGTTCGTCCACGAGTAAATGCCCAGAAAAACACTCAACGGAACGACGAGTCACCTTCAGAAAGCGGATGATGAGACAAGTGGGTGACGGATGCGGGCCGTGCTTGACGATGATTGACCCGGTCTTGACTTGGACTGTTCGCTATACACGTGTGTCTGACTACGAGAGACCCCATAATTCTTGAAGCCTGGTCTATTTCGGTCAGAGAATGACTGCTTCGTGGATTTGAGAAGGGGGCATTGGGGCTGGGAATGTGTATTGATGTGCACACCTTGGGGTTTCTGGTTGTAGAACGGAACTGTGACGGCCTTGTATTGTATTCAGTTATGGTGAGTGGAAATCAACATTTTTTGCTTTCGGGAGAGGATCGATCGTCGATGACGAGCGCGATGACAGTTGAGATACAGAGGCTATACGGAAGCCGGATCGGGCCCGGCGGGGGAGTCACTGAGAGGTTGACTTCTACGGTGCGGACATGTGTTAGTAATTGTCTGGTTACTTTCTAGCACCAAGCAGAAATATATCCTTATACATGAGAGTGCCCCTCATAGCTATCTCTGAAGTAAGTAGGCGCATGCGTTGGTTTCGCGTATCGTTTTATTGGTCTGGGTTTTGGCGAAAGAAGTCAATGGGCCAGATGCTCAGAAGGCGGCCGCTCTCCATCATGACAACCCCAGTACTGGGAGTTATACACAGGTTCGTCCACAACCACGTTGGGAATTGTGAGTTGAGGTTACCGAACGATACTCCAGCCGACCTTTGAAAAGTTTGCGAACGGAGGTAAACCACGCAGCGTTGATCTGCTAATGAGAAGTAGGAATGGTCTTTTCGTATCAAAATAGCCTACACACAAGCGGGACTAGAAAAGTCTCCGTAAAAGCAAAGACAAAATGGAGCAAAAAAAACTTTTGGTGGTATTCGTTCCCAAAGATCCGCCGCCTCCTTTTACCCCGGGCTCCCGTACCTAGTAAAAAGTCGTCCAGGGCGCCGTATGTTGAGTGTTTCGATGACTTCTTTTCTTCCGCCATCAGGTGCCCAACATACACGCCCACGCCTGGTTTCCATCATTATGGTTATGCGAGAAGAGAATGATTCGAGCCTGCGTTATGCCCACTTGGAGAAGTCGACCGACTCGACGAGGGAGTCAATTCCGTTCCCTGGTGAGATCTCCGTGTCGTTGGTCGTGGTCGACAGCATGGAGCTTCGGTGGCTGGTCTGCTCGCTTGTGCTGGTGAAGAAGGTGGCAACCGAAGACCGGCGTAGACTGCTGAAGCTATCGCGCACGTTGGCCGCAGACTTGGATGCATCCGTGCTCTGAGTGGCAGGGAGGTTATTACCAACAACTGCGCCCCCCAGAGATGTTGGCGGCGGCGACGGCGTCGAAGCAGTGTTCATGTGGCTCAAATGGGGATGCGACGGCTGATGCATGCTTGGTACGTTCTTAGGACCGTACTTCTCGCGCAGCCGCTTGATCTCCCTGAGCCTGTTGCGCCAGGAACTGACGTGCTCGCCCCCTTCGCGGTTCGCCCATACCAGACAAAAGACAGAGGCATTGAGTGCCAGCAATCGGATGAATCCCGGGAGCGCCCTCAAACTGACCATCTTGGTTTCGGATGCTGGGGATATCTCCGGGAAGCCGGGCTTGCTCATGACTTGTACTTTGTAGAAAGGTGGATGTTTCCCTTCACTCGGGGGGTTCTCTCTGATAGTGAGGAAAGATGCCCTTGCCTCTGGAGTGATGACGATGTTGACGTAGTTGAATTCACTTGGGAAGGTATCGAATCTGAAAGGCATGCCGGAGTCGTTGAAGATAATGTTGACAAAGTCATTGCCGATGTGCCGTTTCTTCAGGATGCATTGGGGGTCTCGCTCCAGGGTGGTGGGCATCTGCGTTATGACGTGAAAAACCATCTCGGTCACCTTGTCACGCCAGCAGAAGGTGTACTCGCCATCGGTGTCGTACTCTCTGTCCAGTCCCTGGGTATTGAACTTTGACCCCTTCAGCCTGGTCAACGTGCCTAGTCCGTTGAGGAATGCCACGTAATCGCTGCTGCCTGAAACATTGGCAAGAATCTCGGTCTCTTGCGTTTGACCTTCGCCAATATACACCACGCCGACCTTGTGTCCATCTACAGTCGAATTGCGGTCAAAGACCCTGACAGCCCTCTGGACTGCGTCGTCGTCTGGAAGCGGTATAGGTCGGGCAGTGTCTTGAGTTTGAGGAGTCGAGGTCATCAACTGAACCATCAAGTGACTGGGTAGGATGTTGTTGTTGGTCAGTTGCCCGTCTCTTGAGACATCAGAAATGTACTGAGCTTGATGGGCTGGGCGGGGTCGGAAGTTCTCGTGCACGATGTAGGAAGATGTCCCCGAGGGCTGCCGCTTGGTGATTTGAGACCACCCAGTCGTTGTCGATTGCTCGATCGTCACTATGCTGTTGCCCATCAACCATCGCCGCTTCAAAATTTCGCCAAATCGCTCTCTGGTGAAGAGAAGATCTTCCGAAGATTCATCCGCGTCAGCGTAGGCAACTCTCTGCATGAAATCGAGCGTCACCAAGGCTTGTTCTTCCGGGTTTTGTCCCCCATCCACATCGCTGAGGAGATTCTTAGCAATCCAACCAACGTGGTTAGCACGGTCTGGTAGCTTTAAAGCCAAAAACCAGAACGTGATCACATGGTACGCCAGAGCATACACATATTGAGGCAGATCGTCTGCAGCGTTCGGATGCAGAAGATCTGGGGTGGAACCTGTTGGTGTTGCCACTTCGCTGTGCAGGCTGCCTCGTTGGGTTTGCTTCTTGTCCCGCACGTACTGAAGGTAGCGAACGCAGATTCCGAAGACGATGCGGTACTCTTCTTCTCTGAAGTTGACGTATAGATTCTGCATTCTGCTCAGACAAGCAAGGAACTCCAGAATGTGCATAGCAACATGGGGCTGCGTAATAATCTGTGCCATCTTCTGTAGCATCTGCACCAAGGTTTTGCTCGTAGACAGTGGCAGTTCATGACAGCAAATTGAAAGGGCATGGATGCAGTATTTGGCGCATCTTTCCCAAGTGGAAATGCCTTTGACGAAAGCCTGCACAATTTCGTCCTCTTGGTCCTTGAGGAAGAACTCGTGGTAGCTCAGGATCATAGTCAGGCTGTGGAAGAGACAGATAGCCACATCGGCACGGCGCAAACCTGTGGAGGTTGGCGGCTCTTGAAAGTTGTTCGTCCGTATTTGTTCGCACGTCACTCGTCTGAGCTCCTGTATCTGTGGCACTGCGCCCCGGAATATCGCGTGGTTTGTAAGTTGCGAAGGCAAATGAACCAAAACCATGCTGTAGATCTCCCATTCGCAGCCGTTTTCGATGATGTGAACAATGGTGTCGAGCCAAGCGTCCATGTTCAAAACAACCTGCTTGGTTTCCCCTGCGGATGGCTCGCTTTCCTCTCCGGCCTCCAAAGCCAAGTTTTCAACATGTGACGCCAGGATGGGACTTGCGATGGCCGATGGAGGTTCGGGCAGCGCTTCCGGGTCAGGCAGGGCCCAGAGTTGTTTGTACGGAAAGGATGATTTTGCCCCGCTGGCGGAACGGATTGGAAAGACTTTGTCCTGAGTTCCGGAGCTGCTGAAGGAAATGCCTCTCGTGGACCGTGAGACAGCACCTTGTTCTGCTCTTGTAGCCCTCACAGGTTGTGACGCGTCCTCGGCTTGTTTGCGTGCCCGGGAAGAGGCTGTATGGAGGAGTGTCACTGCAAGACCTTCAGATTCCGTATCGCTAATCAGGAAAACTCGGTTTGCCCAATCAGCTCGGAGCCGGAATAGTAGTTTCATCGCCGTTAGCCGAGCATCGGTCTTGCAATGGTTTGTTTTGGCGATGTTGACGAGCGTGTCGTATAGTTTGATGGACTTGGCTCCGTCAAGGTTCATGCATCGCATAAACAACTTGACATAGCCTCTTGTCACAACCCCCGAAGCCGTGTAACTCCGTTGAGGAGTTGTTTCGCCACCGACGGGAGTCGTGGGCCGAGATACGGACGACACAATAGGCGACAACAGACGGTCGTTGACGACAATTGTCCTTAGTGTGTCGATGATGTAATTGAAGAGCTCAAGATCCGACGAAACAGCGACGGAGACCATGAACGCGACAACCGACTCGAGCACGAGGAGATTGGTCTCATCGGCAATGTTGTTGAGAAGGTCCTTGATAAGGTTGGGAACGTAGTCATCGTCTCCAAGTCCCTCTCCAATAAGATCCATCATGTCGTAAGACTCCGTCACGGCTTGAAGGGACAGGAGGCGGGTTTCGGAACTTCGGCTTCGGTTGGCGTAGAACTCCTCCAGCACCAAGGAAAGGTTCTCCTCCCACTGCAGATCCGAGGGCGAACAGCATCGGAATTCTTGAAAATAGGTGAGAACCACACGTGCTGCTGAGTCCGGGAGTCGAGTGTGGATATCGATGAAGAACTTGATGATAATCTGCCGCGGCACAAAATCGCCCGACCTGTGGCTAGCCAGCTCCTCCAAGCGTGAAATGAGCTTCAGTAACTCGACCCCGATGGCTCCGTCTGGTCGGTCAGGCTCACCTGCTAGGGCGATCATCTCGCTGCCGACAACAATGCCTGGTGGAGCCTTTTTGGAGCATTCCGCTGCGATGGACAGCAGGGTTGACCAGTCCTCCTCAACGATCAAGTTGTGGATTTTGCCATCGCCATCCCGGAAGAGAGAGTTCACCAGCTTGAGCACGGCACAGTGGACTCGGCCGGAATCTGTGGTGTGGACCGCTGCAACCAGCCCATCAAGGAGCAAGGCGAAAGGAACAGGCGGATAGCCTTTCTCGGTGCTCTTGGTCAGTAGTTTTTCCAGAACAGCTAGCACACCCCGAATATCCCTGGTATCTTTCCCTTTACTGGTACCATTTGCTGGAAGGTGCCGCAACAGGTCCACTAAGACTCTCACTGCTGCGGGACCGTTGTGTGATTTCAGCAGAATGGATATAGTGTGCCACGCGGTCTTGGACAAGCTCGGTACAAGACAGAATATCGAGCCCAGCACCAAGACGCACTCCTTGAAGTTGGCGGCCGGCAAGGCGCCAAAAGTCACAATGGCGTCGATGACGTTGATTGAAGCTCGTAGGTCCTCCTCGATGGTGGTGCTCAGACAAATGGCGACCAGAGTTTCCATGAGGCCGGACATGGCAGATTCATCGGCTACGTTTGAACTGAACTTGATGACCTCGCCGATGAAGGTGAACAGCTGATGCAGGTTCTTCTCCTCCCCCGCAGCAGAAGCTCTGGCTTTACTGGCGTTTTTCTTAGCATCGCGGCTAGCCTGCTTCCGTGCTGCCTTGACAGCATGGTATGCCTCGCGGAGCCATCTCTGCAGAACCCCGATTACTTGGTAATCGAATCCAGACAAATCTCGACCGTGACTGGTTAGGTCCACGACAGCGGCAAGTTGTAGATGGAAGTCTTCGGCATTCGCAGGAGCCGTCAGGGTCAGGAAGTACTCTTGGCGCTCGAGATCTGTAGACGACTTATGCTTAACGCACTCCGAAAGGAGCTCCCAGCCAGCGATCCGCTCCGCCTCCGATTTTGTCGCATCGATCATGCTCTTTGCAGCGTACCAAATCTCCAGCACTGGGTTCATGGGGTATTCCGCAACGGCATACCGGAGCGAGTTCGCAGCTGCGATGCGGTCGCCGACGGTACTGTTTCCGTTCTTGAGCAGCTCGAACGACTCCATGTGATTCGGAGATAAGCCAACGAGGCTCGTCCGAGTAGCATTCACGTGGTCGGCCAGCGGGGACAGGATCGAGGAGGCGGACTTGAGGCTCGGCGGAGGGGATTTCGTTAACTTGGCCCCGGTCAGACCCTTAAAGACGCTCGCCAGGCCGCTTGGGCGGGTCGAATCTGGCGATGACGGTGCATCTCCTGGGGAAGGTGACATGTGCTCGTCGGGGTGATCGTTCTCCTGCTGATGGCTTTTGGACGGGACTATGCGACGGAGCATGTTAGCCGAGTTACGAGGCAGCAACCTTCATGTCGGCTTGGAGTGTTGGCTAGAGGAAAGTGGGTTGATGCTGTCATCCGTATCGTAAATGACGGCGATTAAATCTTGGGGCCCACAACTTGTGATGTGTCCAGGACAGATGTAAGATTGAACCACAGGGACGGGCGAAGGAAAAGAGGCATTTGCAGGTGACAACTTACGGGCAAAGATGCTATCAAGCCAGCTAGGAGGGTCACAACGAGCAGTTGAGTAGGCACCGTCGTCTGGAATCCCCCATTCAAAGCGACAAGGCGAGTTGCAGGCCAAATAGTCCCGAAGCGGAAATGGGAGTGGTAGGGGGTGGGCAAGCCGAGGAGCAGCAAGCAAGGTCCCCGGCGCAAATGGAACCAGCAGGCCAAGCGAGAAGCCGGGAGAGGATGGTTGCTGACGGAAGCTGAAAGGATGAAGGCCGGTGGTGTAGTGCCGTAGTTCGTGTTCCGTCGGATAGTCTGTTTGGGAGAATGTGTATCGGGTTTGCCAAGTGATTGGAGCTGCTAATGGGCTATCACGACATGGTATCGCATCGTGGGCTTTTTTGGAGGTTTTGGCTGGTGGTGCAACTAGCAGGAAAAGTGACCAGGTGGAAAACTTGACGGAATGCTGATCCCATCAGTTGGCGCAGTCAGGGGGGGCGTCCATGGGGTGGAGGTAGCAAGTTTTTAGGGGGGCACAGAATGCGGGAAGTACCTGCAGCAGGAACCAACAGTTCATGAAGCTCTGCTCCCCCGATGCAGTATCAATGTGCGCAGTGTTTCCCCGTTGCAGGTCGCTGAGACCCCACTTGGGATGGCCAGCTGGTTTTACATGTTTCGCACCAATGTTGTTCCGTATTGGTCAGTGGGGAAGGGGGGGGGGGCACTGAGCAAACCAGACGGCGACGGGAGTCCGTGGCTGTGGCGTCATTCTCCTGCCTTGAGCTTTTGAGTGTTCCGTTGAAGCTCCACAGTTTGTCGGCGTCGACCCGTACCTGATATCTTGGGATGGCTGAACCGAGACCTTGAGTTGGAGAAGGTTGACTGGACACTGAATTACACAACCTATGTGTTCTCCGTTTCACATCATGTTAGGCTTTAGATTAGGTTATGTCAACCATAACGATCCTCCAACTTGCTGCCAGGTGCTATAGCGAACAAAAGGGGCCCAGATAGGGAGGTGCGGGAGAGAGCAGTCCCGTGTCTCTGGCTTGCTTTCATTGTGACCTCATCCTTCATCGCGATACTATTTGGCCACGGGTAAGACAATATCTTCGGCAGCTGTGGCTGTGGCTTTGTTTTCCCTTGGAGCTGGTCGGCGGCATCTCATTCCCGGTCATACACCCAGTCGGTATTCCCCAACGTACCGGCCATGCATTCACTTACCGCAGTTTTTCCGATCTCAGCTCGCTGGGATAGGCGCTTGTCAATATGTGTGCTTGTTAACAGCCAATAACGGAAGGAGCCCCACAGCACCTTCCATGTCTTTTCTATCAGCAGAGGTACAAGGCAGCCTCGTCCCCCACAGCAACACATCCCGTCCCAAAAAGTTCAGCGCAGAAAAAGAGTCCAAGATCGATTACTTTTCACCACCACTCTTCGACATCACCATCGACACGACGCTGCGAACTCTGTCAAGATGGCCTCCCAAATGGGCACCATTGCCCAGCTGCTGGATGCTACTTTAGATCCCGGAACTCACAAAAAAGGTGCGCCAACCATCCCGGCGTCTTCTACCCCGCCAACTTTGTTTGTATGCTAATAAACAAACGTGCAAAACAGCCGAGCAAGCCCTCAAGATCGAGCAAGGCAAGCCGCAATACTCCCTTCACCTGCTCAACATCGTCGCCTCAGAACCTCTTCCTCTCAAGACCCGTCTAGCCGCCGCCTTGGCCTTCAAGAACTTCATACGCTCCAACTGGGTAGATGCCGACGGCAACTACAAGCTCCCCAACGATGAGGTGCAAACAATCAAGTCCCAGCTTATTGGCTGATGATTTCTTGCCCACCCACCATTCAGACCCAACTTGGCGACGCCATCAGTATCATCGCTGACTCCGATTTCTGGGAGCGCTGGCAAACACTGACCCAAGAGCTCGTTGAGCGCTTCTCCCCCATCGACCCCAAGGTCAACATTGGCGTCCTAGAAGTCGCCCACTCCATTTTCGTTCGCTGGCGCCCGCTGTTCAGGACCGACGAGCTTTACACCGAGATCAACCACGTCATCAGCACATTCGCGCAGCCTTTTGTGCGACTGCTGGTGCAAACCGACGAACAGATCACCAAGAACGCCCAGAACAAGGACGTGCTCAAGAGCTGGTTCGAGGCGCTGAGTCTCATGATCAAGATCTTCTACGACCTATCCTCCCACGATATGCCCCCCATCTTCGAGGAACACCTAGCTTCCATTTCAGAGCTGCTCCACAAATACCTTACGTACACGAACCCGGTCCTCGAAACCGACGACGATAGCGAAGTTAGTGTCATTGACACCGTCAAGGCAGATATTTGTGAGGCTTTGGAGCTTTACACGCTCAAATACGACGAAGACTTTGGAAAGTATACCGAGCCCTTCATCACCAACGCTTGGAACCTTCTCTCCAGCACGGGATCCGAGACCAAGTACGACTTGCTGGTCAGCAAGGCTCTGCACTTTTTGACCGCTGTCGCTGGCACCTCACAGCACTCCGGTGTTTTCGCCGACGAGAACGTTCTGGGTCAAGTTGTTGAGAAAGTCATTCTGCCCAACGTTGCTCTGCGCGAGTCCGACTTGGAGCTGTTCGAAGATGAGCCTATTGAGTACATTCGTCGGGACTTGGAGGGCTCGGACACCGATTCTAGACGCCGTTCTGCCACGGATTTCTTGAGAAGACTCCAGGAGAAGTACGAGCAGCTGGTCACCGGCGTCGTCTACAAGTACATCAACCACTACTTGGAGCAGGGCAAGTCTGACTGGAAGGCAAAGGATACAGCCGTGTACCTGTTTATCTCCATCGCGGCCAAGGGCTCTGTTACGGCTGCTCAGGGTGTCAAGACGGTCAACTCGTTGGTCAACGTTGTTGACTTTTTCGAGCAGCATATCGCATCGGACCTGATGGCGAGTGGAGGTGTCGAGCCCATCGCCAAGGTCGATGCTATCAAGTACTTGCACACGTTCCGCAGTCAACTGACAAAGGAGCAATGGAAATTAGCATTCCCCCCTCTTATCCAGAACTTGGCGTCAGACAATTACGTTGTCTACTCATACGCTGCGATTGCGGTTGAGCGCCTGCTTTTCCTGTCGGATGATTCCGGCAAAGCCATGTTCCCCCGCGAGGACATTCAGCCATTCGCTAAGGACCTGCTTGACCACCTGTTCAAGCTGATCGAGAAGGAGAGAACGCCCGCCAAGCTGCAAGAAAACGAGTTCTTGATGAGATGTGTCATGAGAATTCTCATCGTTCTCAAGGACGGAGCTGCACCTCTCGTTGAGGGTGTCCTGATTCACTTGGTTGCTATCACCAACATGATCAAGCAGAACCCCAGCAACCCGCGCTTCTACTACTACCATTTTGAGGCTCTCGGTGCGCTCGTCAGATACTGCTCTTCAACTCGTGCTGCCCTTTTCAACCAACGCCTTTGGGAGCCGTTCAACCAGATCCTGGTTGAGGACGTTACTGGTACATTGAAATATTCACTTGCTTTGACACTGCAAAGATTGCTGACAATCCCACAGAGTTCTTGCAGTACATTTTCCAGATCCTGGCGCAACTCTTGGAGTCGAGCCCGGCAGACGCCATCTCAGACAATTACAAGGCCTTCCTCTCCCCTCTACTCGAGCCGGCGCTGTGGGATACCAAGGGCAACGTTCCGGCCTGCACCAGACTTCTCTCATCCATTATCCCGGCCACTGCTGCCTTTATTGTCTCCGACAACAAGCTTGAGCAGATTCTGGGCATCTTCCAGCGACTCCTCGCTGTCAAGAAGTACCAGTTGTACGCCTTTGACGTCTTGGAGGCGGTCGTGAAGTCGCTCGAGCCGTAAGTTATTTCCTTGCCGTAATACCACACACTATACTAACCAGACCCAGTGGTGTTGTGGACCAATACTTTGGTACTATCCTCAGCCTCATCTTCGCCAAGCTGCAGGGCAACCCTCCCGACTCTTTGAAGCTCCGCTTCGCTCGATTCTTCCATCTGGTCGCCGCCCGGGTTGAGGCTGGTTATGGAGCTGACTACTTCATGAAGCACTCTGAGAAGATTCAGGAGGGCATCTTTGCCAAGGTGTACCCGCCGTTTGTCTTGGCCGAGACGGAGAAGCTGGCGCGACCTGTCGATCGTAAGCTTGCAGTAGTCAGTCTTACAAAGACTCTTTGCGAGTCGCAAGCATTCGCGCAGAAGTTCGCCAAGGGCTGGGCCAACACGTGCAGGATCCTTCTTGCCTTGTTGGTTAACCCGCCTGTTGTGTCGGCTGGTCTTGGTGATGAGCTCATCGCCGAGGCCGACGTTGACGACATCGGCTTTGGTCTGTCGTACACGGCACTCAACACGTGCAAGCCGATCGCGCGTGACGACTACCCCGAGGTCACTGCTGTGGCTCCTTGGGTCAGCGCATACATCAGCTCCGCGAACCAGCGTCACAACGGCGCCATCGTAAACTTTGTTAACACCCGTCTGACGCCCGAGCAGCAACAAGCACTGCAGCAGTACTTGCAATAGGAGACGCTCCCGAGCGGGGGGATAGGTTTACCTGACGACTGTGCGTTCTCTACGGCCTACGGTGGATGGAAAAGGCTCCAGTAAGAGCTACGATGTATGGTCGTGGATGGTACAAAAGGCGTAGGACAACGTCGTCAGATGGAGACTGGGAGGAATAGGAAAAGGTCTCCCAGCAAGAGTGAATATGTTCAGGCGTCTGCGGCGGGGGGAATATCATGAGCAACTCGATGACGACCTCTGAACAGACGATACAAATCGGCTCAAAAGCTAATGCTTTGCCGATTCTGCAAGATTGTTCAAGTCAAGTCTATTCAGCGCGATAATGCTGAAGTGAGCCGATGGAGGCGTTGGTGACAAGCGTCGTCCCCTCTTAAATCGAGCATAGAAAAGTTAAAAAGCATTTCGTTTCCCAAAAGCGTTATCTTGCCTGGACATTGTCTCCTCTGGTCTCAAACGGCCGCATGTACGTTTGGCCCTCGACCACTTGCATGGACAAAGGGAGATGGCTGGCAGCCATGTAACCGGGACCACCGGGAGACATGTCGTCTGTACCACCCGGCGCCTACCGCCGCCCGTTCCCACACCGCCCCGGGCGGATCATCCCGGGGGAGGCAACTTCCATTCCTGCCTCGGGGGCATTCGTGCCCTGGATCCCCAGTACCCGAACGCGCTACGTGTTCGGGGTGCCCTTTGCGCAGGCAGACCGGCACGTCGTACCGTACGCCCCGAACTCAAGCCCGGACCAGGGCGTGCCCAAACACATCCCCAGTCCTGGAGCTTTGAGTTCCCTGTCATCGGCGCCGCCGATTCGATTACTGTCAGAGTTTTCTAGAAGGAGTGGAATGCGGAAGCGGAAGAAGAAGAACAAGGACGAAAAAATTCTTCACCGACATTGGGCCCCTGGCTCCTTGGGCCGGCCGCGGTGTCACGGGCCACGGTGGCGAACCTCGCCCCTTACTCTTTTGCTCTCTTTACCCTGGGATGCAGATGGGCTGGCGGTTGGCGGCCCTTGGTGTTTTCCGCCGAGGTTCGCGATGGATACTCTGCCATGGTGCTCCGTAGTGGGGGGTCTGCCCGGCTTGTTGGGGGACCCTTTTTTATGTTTGCTGGGGTTTGTAGAGAAAATGCGGTGGTGATGACAAAGTGCCGGTCGGCCCTTGGGTGAAGAGATCCCCATCTTGTGGGAACCACAGCCGTGGTTCAGATAAGGAAACCAGCGCTGCTGATCCAATGGGGGAATCGGCCAGGCTTTGAGGAATGGGGGGTGAATGAGATGAACGGCGCCACATGAGCGGGGACGTCATGTTTACCAGCGAGGCCTGTTGACCGCTGCTTCAATTTTTCTTCGGCGGGTGTTGATTCGTCGAGGAAGACATTTCATGGGGATGGAAGATGCGATGAGTTTCATGAGGACGGTTAACCCATTATTTCATTGGCTTGTTCATCCAGGTGTATAGCGTCCATTCCTATGTACTATAACGTTTCTACATGTTCATCTAAACGTAAATTGCTTTTAGAATAGAGAAAACCAGAACGTGATAAATAACGTCCCACGGACATGCCACATGCCGCCGGAATGGCGCGCGACGACGTTTGCCGCCGAATGCGAGCGAAAGAAGGCTTTGTTGTACCGCGGACACCTTGCATGTGTTCGTGTACCGCGTAAAGCTGTCGAACCTCTGCCAGGTCTCTCAGACCTATGGCAATAGTGCTTCTTCTAAGAATCATACCATGAAATGGTGAAAGCCATCTGCGAAAGCAGAAATGCAACAAACACGGAAATCAAACGCCAGGTCCCAATTCTGTGGACCTCCATCATAAGTCGTTATTAGGTAAGAACAATGGTATCGTCAGATGAAAAATCGTACAACATGTGTCAACCATGTTGTGGCGTGGGTAGGGTATAGGGTCGGTAACAAGATAAAAAAAAGATTGAGTCGGGTCCAGCCAGAGTTGACGATGATGGAAAAAGCATTGAAGGTTGATCGGTCCTGTCAGATCAAGCCGCCCTCGGAGAATCCGACGCTATTCCTCCATCCACAGCGCCGCTCTTGCTCCTCTCTCTCGAGGTCGCGAGGTCGAGGAGGAACGCCCCTAGCGTTCAAAGTACCTTTGGGTACCTGTGATGGACTTAGGTCGAATTCGCTGCTGCCGCAACTGCTGCCCCCGCTGGTGTTGGTCTGGACGAGAAGTAAGCTGCTGGTGCTCGAGAGACGCTTGGTGAACTCGGTAAAGCTGAGTCGCTTGGCGCTGGAGCCGGACGCTCGCTTTTCCCCGTTGGCCCGGAAGCTGGCATCTTCGGATGTCTTACCGGATGAAGAGGTCGGCACATCAAGCCTTTCCTGGCCCACGGGCTGAGTCTGGCTGCTTGTCCTTTGCGTCGCGCTCGGCCGCATTCTGGAATGGGCCGTGTGTGGTCGCGCAGGCGCTGCAGGGGAACGCTGAAGTTGGCGGGCACGCTCCTCATCACGGGTGAGCGAGGTGACATTGCCTCCTCTTGGCGACTGGCGAGAAATTCGAGAGCGCGCTGGGCGTTGGGTGGGATCAAGGTCTGGCGGTTGCCGTTGACGTCCGCCTCATGTGCGTACTCGTCCTGCTCTTCGTCTTCGTCATCATCGTCATCCTCTGTCTCGTCCTCCGATGAATCCTCATCTACGTCGAATGCGCTTAGCATGGCAATCTTTTCGGCGTGCGCCTCCTTCGCCTGGTGACGGTGCTTCTCGTCGGCTTCGCGCATCAAGGCGTCAAACCGCGCCAGGGAAGTGAGTTTCTCCTCGCCCGGTGTTTCGCGTTCGGAGCCAGGGATACAGCGCAACTGGAAGGCTCTGTCAAGAATCGTCTCTCGTGTGTTTGGTGGTGAACTAGAGTCGCCTCCCGGGAAAGGTTGTGGGCCGCCAGAGCTGACACTGCCTCGCCCACGAATCGGCGAACTGACAGTGGACGATCTCCCCTGTGCCGCTGTCCAGCCTCGATCAATTCGCTCCTTTGGCAGTCGCTCATCGTGGCTACAGGCGAGGGGATATCGGAAGGGAGCACTGTGGTGTACTTGTTGGGATCGGGTATGGTAAAACCTGTATGAGCTGGGTGGTTGGCGCTTGTTGGCGACGAGACATCGCTGCGCTTTGACCGCAGACTCGGGGAGTCGGAGCTAAAGGTAGCAGGTCGGTCTCGGCTTGAGTACGTCTGCGTCGAGTTCTTGTGTTGTAGATTGGCGCGAGGGTTCGGGTTCCCGCTGGGCGGCCGTGGGAAGTAATCGACATCTCGTGACCGCTGTTGTGTGAATGGATTGGTGAAAGACGGTGACGCCGGACTCTCGGGACTCATAGGAAGTCTCCTCGAAATAATGAAGCGAGCCCAGTCGTGGAGGCTTATGTGGTGATCATCGGGAGGGGTGCGAAACCACAACGTGGTTGCGGTGGATTCTTTGCTGGGGATGAGACCGGCAGCCCTACTTGAACGTCGCTTCTTTTCCTTGTCGTTGATGGTGACGACGAGAGTAGGAAGAACGGGGCCTTGCTTGCGGTGGGCGAGCATTTGAACCTGGCAGTCGATGACAGAGCTGATGGGGTACTGATACGAGGGTTCCCAGTCGTCCTGCAAGTTCAGGAGGCTTAGGTTCGGGCCGGAGAACTCCGTCATGTTGAGCCTTACCTTGGACTTGAAGATGGAGATGTAATAGTCGTCGTTGGCGAAAGTCCTCGGTTGGATCTTTGGTGGGACGCATGCGT
>JAIMZG010001386.1:0-30040 GCA_020466075.1 Colletotrichum coccodes
CTTCTTCTTCTTCTTCTCCTGCTTCTACCCCTCTTCAACGAGAGAACGACGCCGAGGAATACGCTGGCAGAATCGACCATTAAGCAAGGCAAACGGTATCCTCCTCTGGCAGTCACCGCCTCCAATTTCTCCTGCTGCGCTTGCCTCCTCACTCGCCCATGAATCTCATCAGTTGCTCCGAGCTCCCACTAGGCCTACCGCATCCCATCCGCCTCTCCTCTAGGACATACTAGCTGTCATCCACAAACTATCTCTCCGATTCCGACTCGATCGACAGTACTCTATACCCCTTTGCAATGTCTGAGAACTACGATGTTGGAACGCGGGCGTGGCAGCCCGATGCCACGGAGGGCTGGGTTGCGTCCGAGGTCGTCAACAAGATCGAAGATGGCTCCAAGGTCAAGCTGGTCTTCAAGCTTGACAACGGCGAGGTACGACACGTCTGATTACCGGGCCAGATCCTGGATTAAACCCCACGACGCTTTACTGACCACTCGAATAGGAAAAAACAATTGAGGTCACCGCCGAGGCCCTCCAGAAAGGCGATTCCTCCCTGCCTCCTCTGATGAATCCGACCATGCTCGAGGCCAGCGACGACCTGACGAATTTGTCCCATCTCAACGAGCCTGCCGGTACGATCTTGACCCTCCGCGATCCAAACATGGTTACCAGCACTGCTTACTGACCCTACTACACCTTGCAGTCTTGCAAGCCATTCGTCTTCGATATGCACAAAAAGAAATCTATACATACAGTGGTATTGTTCTGATTGCGGCGAACCCCTTTGCCAGAGTAGACTCGCTCTACGTCCCCGGCATGGTTCAGGTGTACGCCGGCAAGCAGAGGGCAACACAAGCACCGCATTTGTTCGCCATCGCAGAGGAGGCTTTCATGTGAGCCAGCCCGTCCTTGTCATCGCCCCTCGAGGGTGCGCCTCGGTTATTTGCTGACATGATACAGTGATATGGTGCGGAGTGGTAAGAACCAGACTGTTGTTGTGTCAGGAGAGTCCGGTGCTGGAAAGACGGTCAGCGCCAAGTACATCATGCGTTACTTCGCAACGAGAGAATCCCCTGACAACCCGGGAACACGATCCAAGAAGGGCGCCGAGGCTATGAGCGAAACGGAAGAGCAGATTTTGGCCACGAATCCCATTATGGAAGCCTTTGGTAACGCGAAAACAACGCGTAATGACAACTCGTCGCGTTTCGGCAAGTACATCGAGATCATGTTCGACGACAAGACCAATATCATCGGCGCCAAAATCCGAACTTACCTCCTCGAGCGATCCAGACTGGTTTTTCAGCCTCTCAAGGAGCGCAACTATCACATCTTTTACCAGCTCGTCGCCGGTGCGTCGGATAAGGAGCGCCAGGACCTGCATCTTCTCCCCATCGAGGAGTTCGAGTACCTCAACCAGGGCAACTGTCCCACAATAGATGGCGTCGATGACAAGGCCGAATTTGAGGCGACAAAGGGTTCCCTACGGACAATCGGCGTCAACGACAATTACCAGGCTGAAATCTTCAAGCTTCTCTCTGGCCTGTTGCACCTGGGAAACATCAAGATCGGAGCATCGCGTAACGATAGTGTCCTGGCGCCAACAGAGCCGTCTTTGGAGCTGGCTTCCTCGATCCTGGGCGTCAACGGGCCCGAGTTTGCCAAGTGGATTGTCAAGAAGCAGTTGGTTACGCGAGGGGAGAAGATCACATCCAACTTGACGCAGGCGCAGGCCATCGTCGTCCGTGATTCCGTGGCCAAGTTCATCTACTCAAGTCTGTTCGACTGGCTTGTGGAGATCATCAACCGCAGCTTGGCGACCGAGGACGTTTTGAACCGTGTCACCTCCTTCATTGGTGTACTCGATATTTACGGCTTCGAGCATTTTGCCAAGAACTCGTTCGAGCAGTTCTGCATCAACTACGCCAATGAGAAGCTCCAACAAGAATTCAATCAGCACGTCTTCAAGCTGGAACAAGAAGAGTACCTGAGGGAAGAGATTGACTGGACCTTTATCGAGTTCTCGGATAACCAGCCGGCCATCGACCTGATTGAGGGCAAGCTTGGCATTCTGTCTCTACTGGATGAAGAGTCCCGTCTCCCTATGGGCTCTGACGAGCAGTTCGTTACGAAGTTACACCACAACTATGGCAGCGACAAGCACAAGTTCTACAAGAAGCCCAGGTTCGGCAAGTCTGCTTTTACCGTGTGCCATTATGCCGTGGACGTCACCTATGAATCAGAGGCTTCATCGAGAAGAACCGCGACACCGTGCCCGACGAGCACATGGCGGTTCTCCGTGCCTCCACGAACAAGTTCCTTCGCGATGTCCTGGACGCCGCTTCTGCCGTGCGAGAGAAGGATGTGGCCTCTGCTACGTCCAGCTCCGTAAAGCCTGCTGCTGGTAGGAAGATCGGCGTGGCTGTGAATAGAAAACCAACTCTGGGAGGCATCTTCCGTTCATCGTTGATCGAGCTGATGAACACCATCAACAACACGGATGTTCACTACATCCGATGTATCAAGCCCAACGAGGCCAAAGAGGCATGGAAGTTTGAAGGCCCTATGGTCCTCAGTCAGTTGCGAGCCTGTGGTGTCCTCGAGACTGTGCGCATAAGCTGCGCCGGTTACCCTACTCGATGGACCTACGAGGAGTTTGCCTTGCGCTACTATATGCTCATCAACTCAGATCTGTGGACGTCGGAGATTCGGGACATGGCCAATGCTATCCTCACGAAGGCGCTCGGCACCAGCTCCGGCAAGGGCTCCGACAAGTACCAGCTCGGTCTCACTAAGATCTTCTTCCGTGCTGGCATGCTTGCCTTCCTCGAGAACCTGCGCACCAATCGACTCAACGACTGTGCGATTCTCATCCAGAAGAACCTGCGGGCCAAGTTCTATCGCCGTCGCTACCTCGAGGCTCGCAACGCCATCGTGACTTTTCAGTCCGCAGTTCGAGCCTACAACGCCCGAAAGCAGGTCCAGGAACTCCGCACGGTCAAAGCCGCAACAACAATACAGCGGGTTTGGCGTGGCCACAGGCAAAGAAAGGAGTACTTACGCGTCAGGAACAATGTCGTCTTGGCGCAAGCGGCGGCCAAAGGTTACCTTCGACGAAAAGAAATTATGGAGACCCGCGTAGGCAACGCCGCCATTCTTATCCAACGCGTTTGGCGATCGCGGCGACAGGTCCTTGCCTGGAGGCAATACAGGAAGAAGGTCACCCTCATTCAGAGCTTGTGGCGTGGCAAGCTTGCCCGTCGTGACTACAAGAAGACGCGCGAGGAGGCCCGTGACCTGAAGCAGATCTCATACAAGCTGGAGAACAAAGTCGTCGAGTTGACGCAGTCTTTGGGCACAATGAAGGCACAGAACAAGAATTTGTCATCTCAGGTGGAGAATTACGAGGGCCAGATCAAGGCTTGGAAGAACCGCCACAATGCTCTCGAGGCCCGGACGAAGGAGCTTCAGACCGAGGCCAACCAGGGGAGTATCGCGGTTGCTCGACTGCAGGCAATGGAGGACGAGATGAAGAAGCTGCAGCAGAGCTTCGAGGAGTCGACCTCCAATATCAAGAGGATGCAGGAGGAGGAGCGGGAGCTGAGAGAGTCCCTGCGTTCCACCAGCACCGAGCTCGAGACGGTCCGTCAGCAGAGCGCCCAGATTGAGAGCGAGAAGCTTTCGCTGCGCCAGCAGCTCGCAGAGCTGCAGGACCAATTGGAGCTGGCGAGGCGCCTTGCGCCGACCAACGGTGAGCTCACCAACGGTGCTGCCCAGCCTCAAACGTCGGCCGCACCCGGTCTCATCAACCTCGTATCTTCAAAGAAGCCGAAGCGGAGAAGCGCGGGTGCCGAGCCCCGCGAGGTGGACCGCTTCAGCGCTGCCTACAACCCTCGGCCCGTCTCGATGGCCATCACCAGCACTGCCCACAGACAGAACCTGCAAGGCACAGGGTTCATGCCCAGCGTCGACAACATCGAGCTCGAACTCGAAACTCTCCTGGCCGACGAAGACGGCCTCAACGAGGAAGTCACGATGGGTCTTATCCGCAACCTTAAGATTCCGTCGCCCAACACCAACCCGCCGCCGTCCGATAAGGAGGTTCTCTTCCCTTCGTATCTGATCAACTTGGTTACGTCCGAGATGTGGAACAACGGCTTCGTCAAAGAGTCAGAGCGCTTCCTTGCCAACGTCATGCAGTCGATCCAGCAGGAAGTGATGCAGCACGATGGTGACGAAGCTATCAATCCGGGTGCCTTCTGGCTCTCCAACGTCCACGAAATGCTGTCTTTCGTGTTCCTGGCTGAGGACTGGTATGAGGCCCAAAAGACGGACAATTATGAGTACGACCGTCTGCTGGAAATCGTCAAGCACGACCTCGAGAGCTTGGAGTTCAACATTTACCACACCTGGATGAAGGTCTTGAAGAAGAAGCTCCACAAGATGATCATCCCGGCCATCATTGAGTCTCAGTCGCTTCCTGGCTTCGTCACCAACGAGAGCAGCCGCTTCCTGGGCAAGCTTCTGCAGTCTAACTCGACCCCGGCCTACAGTATGGACAACCTTCTCAGTCTTCTGAACAGCGTGTTCCGCGCCATGAAGGCATACTACTTGGAAGATTCCATTATTACACAGACCATCACTGAGCTGCTCCGCCTTGTCGGCGTCACCGCTTTCAATGACCTTCTGATGAGACGAAACTTCCTCTCCTGGAAGCGTGGCCTCCAGATCAACTACAACATCACTCGCATCGAGGAGTGGTGCAAGAGCCATGACATGCCCGAGGGCACTCTCCAGCTCGAGCACTTGATGGTATGATTGACTTCGCCCACTGGTCTGCGGGCCATCAGCTGACATGTTCAACAGCAAGCAACCAAGCTCCTTCAGCTCAAGAAGGCGACCCTGAATGACATTGAGATTATTCAGGATATCTGCTGGATGTAAGTGCAGACATTCCCGGGGACAAGTGCTACGTACAGTTGCTGACATTTTTCTTTCCCAACGCAGGCTGTCACCTAATCAGATCCAGAAGCTCCTGAACCAGTACCTGGTTGCAGACTACGAGCAGCCCATAAACGGCGAGATCATGAAGGCCGTTGCCTCCCGCGTTACGGAAAAGAGCGACGTCTTATTGCTGCAGGCCGTCGACATGGATGACAGTGGCCCTTACGAGATTGCCGAGCCCAGAGTCATCACCGCCCTGGAGACTTACACTCCTTCATGTATGTGAACATTCGTGCAGCCGTCCGTCCGTCTGTCAGACTTGACCTTGCTAACATTACTACACTCAGGGCTCCAAACCCCACGCTTGAAGCGTCTCGCTGAGATTGTGTCTGCTCAGGCCATTGCTCAGCAGGAGAAGCTGGATTATGACCCTGAAGATGGCTTCGAGCCCAATGGCGACCTTACCGAGGTTGATGAGGAAGACGTGGCTGCATAAGCTTGTGTGGCTCGAGAGTGCGGAGGAAAGAGCGTCGTGTGTTTTGATTAGGAGCTAGGTCGGGCAATAGAGCCTGCCCAGCAGCGCGTTTCGCTGTGTGCTGCTTACAACTAACCTCTGGTCCAGGTTGACCACTGACATAATGACGCTGTTGAGTGAACGGGGGCCTATGTATGGGCGGCAAAGTGTCTGTACCTCCATTATTATGAACTAGAGCTGGGAACATATTACGGCAGGTTCTTGCATGGATAATGTAGAAAGAAGCAGTGGT
This sequence comes from Colletotrichum coccodes, assembly GCA_020466075.1. Lineage (NCBI taxonomy): Eukaryota > Fungi > Ascomycota > Sordariomycetes > Glomerellales > Glomerellaceae > Colletotrichum > Colletotrichum coccodes. The sequence goes on from JAIMZG010001386.1 coordinate 5,712, forward strand.
CGTGCGGGCGTCAAATGTTGCTATGGATGTCGCCGACGGCGTGGATGGGCCAGGGGGACAAGGGGAGCTTCGTACAGGCATTCTACCCATCCACGAAAGGACGAGAGATTGAGTTTTCGACAGTTCGTAAATGTCGTTCATCATTGTTTCTGTGCCTGGAGTGCATGGTGTTGTTTTTTTCGTGAGACTCGGACGGGATGAGATAAGATATTAGAAACAGAGAGCGCTTCATCATAGGCTCGGCCTTCTCTAGCGTCATAGGCCCATGAAACTCGTGTCGTCTTCACTTGCGCCTTACTAGCCTGAAGTCATCATCATCATCATCACCAATTAAGGGTAACTACCAATCGTACCCTCACTCTTTGACTCCCGATGCTTGTTGCCATGTGGGTGTGGAGCTGCGAGTACCGAAGAGAGAGAGAGATGCCCCTCACACGTGACGTTGAAAATTTCGACATCCGAGATAAGATAAGCACATCCAACATGGCGGAAAAGTGCCCCTCATCGCACTTACATGCAATAAACGAAGCTTTTTCCCCGTCAACGCCGCTCACTCACTCCCTCAGCACCATGCCCTTTTGAGGACCTATACGCGCTTTTCAGAAAGTCGTTTATTTTGTTTTGTTTTTACATTTTGTAATAGATATTTCTACCAGGAAAACTAGCAGACATGGCGAGAGCATCACCCAACATTATCGTCACCGGCACCCCGGGCGTAGGCAAGACGACGCACTGCGAAGAGCTCGCTAGGCGGACAGGCCTGAAGCACCTTTCGGTCAACCAGGTCGTCAAGGACAGGGAATGCCACGAGGGCTGGGACGAGGAGTTTCAGAGTTGGATTGTTGATGAGGACAAGGTTGGTCTTTTTCTTCTTGTTTTTAATGGTTTCGTTCTTGTCATTTCACCACTGTGGTTGATGGGCTCCCACTCGATGTTAATTCAGGGGAGAAGGGGCAGCACGCGCCTCTTGAGTTATTCATCATTCTAACCGTCATCTAGTTGCTTGATGCCATTGAAGGAGACATGCAAGAGGGAGGCTACATCGTCGACTGGCACGCATGCGACTTGTTCCCCAAGAGCTGGATCGATCTTGTTGTCGTCTTGCGCGTGGACTCGACCACGCTCTACGACCGTCTCTCAGCAAGGTAAGAGCAAAAAAAGAAAAAACGGCCCTCGCCCGATCTTCTCTGTGTTCTGTCCGTATTGCGCAAGGGTGTCAGGGATAGGAATGGAGTAGAAGGAGAGAACCCCAGTGAGACTGACTAGACGTGTTCTTGCCGCAGAAAATATCCAGAGGCCAAGCTTCAGGAGAACTTGGACTCGGAAATAATGGAGGTACTGCTCCAGGAGGCCAGAGAGGCGTTTGACGAGGAGATTGTTGTTGAGCTGACGAGTAACACATCGGACGAGATGGAGACCAACATCTCGAGGGTTGAATCGTGGCTCGAGCAGTGGACGAAGGATCGGTCGCCATAAGGGGGGGAACGAAGTGAATGAATTCGAGACAGTTCAAACGTGAATATCACGAGTCACATACCCTCGCTCCTGTGGTTGACAGGAACGAGGAAATCCGTTTACAGGCCTTGCCTTCACGCAATAAAAGCTGGACTCCGGGACTTTTCGTAGCCTTGGGGATCAGCTTGACTTTCAAACGAAAACAATTAATGCTGCCCATTCCTGTAAATTTCACTGCGTACTAGCTCATCGAATCTCGAACAAGCGACGGCTCCTTCTGCTCAACGCTGGCCATCTCAACTCTTTTGTTCCCTGTCAGTGCCCAAGGGAGGCGCAGATAAACCGCATAAATGCATCTACAAGGATTAGAACACCTGGGCTATGTAAAAAGAATGGGTTGCTCAATGGACCGCATACAACGCTGCATGCAACTATGTGTGACGAGTTGCGACGCCTCCTCCAGCTGGCAGACGGTACAATAAACCACTCACATTTGCATAAGCAGCACTCCGTGCAAGTTCCTCTGTAGTTTACTCTTCGCTTCACCTTGCATTTCCTCGCCTGCCCGTCATGTCTACGCCACCGGTTGTCAACTTCATCACCGGCAACGTCAACAAGTTGCGCGAAGTCAAGGCAATTCTGGAGCCTGCCATCACTGTCCAGAGCCAGGCAGTTGACCTGGAGGAAGTCCAGGGTACAGTTGAGGACGTCACATTGGCCAAGTGCCGCAGAGCCGCAGAGACGGTTCGTTCATCCACTCGCACGGAGAACCCGTCCCTTCTGCATTTTTAGGTATGAGATACTGATTTATTCTCCTCGGCCCACAGATTCAAGGCCCCGTCCTCGTTGAAGATACCTGTCTCTGCTTCAAGGCCCTCAACGACCTTCCCGGCCCATACGTGTAAGTTTTTCTCCTGGGCGAGAGCTCGAGTGACTGACTGGTTGCCAGCAAATGGTTCATGGAGTCCATTGGCCATCAGGGTTTGAACAATCTCCTGGTCGCTTACGAGGATAAATCTGCCGATGCTGTCTGCACCTTCGCCTATTCACCCGGCCCCGGTCATGAGCCTGTCCTCTTCCAGGGACGGACAAGGGTGAGTTATGCTGCATAGTTGCAATTCCGCGCCATTGATGAGGTGCCAACGTTGAAACCAGGGCAAGATTGTTCCGCCTCGAGGCCCGGCTGATTTTGGTGCGTACTCTGGCATCTTCCTCCATAGGATCTTGGTGCTAACTTTACTAAGGCTGGGATGCCATCTTCGAATACCATGGCCAGACGTAAGTACAGTGTCGGCGGATTAGCTGACCGCCCTCTCTGCTGACAATCGATATAGCTATGCCGAGATGGACAAGGCCGCCAAGAACAAGATCTCCCACCGCGGTCTCGCTCTCAAGAAGTTGCAGGACTGGTTCGTTCAGCAGCCAGCGAACTAGACGACGTCGATGACGGGGCAATCGACTAGCGGGTCCTGTCTCGGCAAGGTTTTGCTTGTCTACGGTATCAGCCACTATTCTGCGCGGGTACTGGCACGGCTTTTGGACCATCAAGTCTGTGATTTGTGTCAGGGTCGGTTCGGTTCTAATGTTCACTCATCGTGTCCATGACGTACCTGAGAAGTTCGAATTCGCGGTATCGGCGAAGGTACTTAGCGCCTCGACGATACGGTTTTAATGATTCATCAGCTGACTTGTGCTTGAATGTTTGACCAATGAGCCGAGAAAGCGCTGGTGGATCACGAAACATGGGATCGAAGACTAGCAAATTGGCAGGTCCATGCTTCTGTCTTTCAAACCCAACAATTGTCAACGAATGGCCTGTAACCGGTTCATTGTTAGCAGAGTATAGATGGAAGTGCGTGACTTGGGGAAACCTACCTGCATGTTGGAAATAGATAGGCGGCAGTGATGTACATGTCACCTTGGAGGGTTGACCATGTGTACCTTGCCTGAAATACTGTTCAACGGCCATCATCAGCTTAGTCTCGGATCTTCCAGGCTCGGGGTCCTTGAACCCCTGAGCGATGCATCTGCTTCAATGTCAACCAAACGTCCGAACCAGTCAAGAGTACTACGTCAACTTACGGGATCCCAAGACTAACGAATAGTGCCTGGGCCTATAGACCGCACAAGTAAGCGTAAGCCTTGATTCACACAAGGGTTGGTGTGGGCGTCATGCCTCTGGCGTGCCAATGTATTTGCGAGTGCCCTTGATGCCACCCGTCTCCAGCCGGCCCTGTGAGTTGATGCCAAGATCCCAGGCCCGCTCGATGAATTCCTGGATCTCGAATATAGTCGGCAAACGACCCCTAAATTCATCCTTGCCGTAGGCATTGGCACCGATAATGTACGATACCATCATCTGGATATTGCGGTAGCCGCAAAATCCCCCTGGAACTCAGTGAGTACATGCTATCTATGACACTTTGAAGGGGCTTCATGTACCTTCTTTCTTGAGCTTCGACACGTGTTGAACGGCCGGATTGCACAAGTAGGCATAGTCTGTCGACTTGCTCTGTCGTAGCAGCTGCTCTAAGACAGATATAACCCCTTGAACGAGTCAGTGTCTTCAAAACACCAGCTTTCGAGTAAACTCACCATCACTTTTGACTTCGCCGCCTTTGTGCAGGAGGGAGACCAGCCAGTCTGGCATATGTTGCTCGTGAGCGTACTTACCCAGTTCCGCTTTCTATAGTGTATCAGTTGAGTATCTACGCGAGATATTGTGGAGAAGAGCATACTCCAAGGCGTTTCTCTCCTTCCTTGCCCTTTGATATGGATGGCGGCATCGACAGAAGCTTGTTCCATTGCTGAACGGCTGCCCGCTGTTTACCCGCAGCAGAATCACGGACAACGTGACTGCTGGATGCAGCACCGGAAGCAGTAGTATCAGTAGTAGTGGTCGAGCTCCGGGATTCAATAACGGCTTGAGTGTTTGGGAAGTCTGCGACTTGACGATCTTCCTCAAGGTGGAGATCCACATGGTAGTCAATCTCAGCGAGGGAGACAAATTCACCGCAACCATCGATGGGGCATTCTCCATACTGTTCTTGCGGGACTCGAATCCCGGACGAAGAACAATGAGAGCCATCGTCCTCGGGGTGAGATGTCTCCATATGCTGAGCGGCGGTTAGAATATTGATCGGGTATTGCATCGTAGTGTCAAAATGAACTTGCCAGCAACATATCATATTCTCCGCCACCAGCCTTTCCGCAAAAGGGACAAAGCATGGTGTTTCTCAGGCCAAAGAACTCCAGATGATGGTGAGCGGTAAAAGAGCGCAGGTTGTAGAAGAGGGGTGAGGTCGGACGTGTAGTGTGAGAGGCAGCTGGAATAAGAGAGAAAAATGGACAGAGTGAACAACGACAATGATCAATGATCAATGCAATGCGCCTAATGCAGAGCTGCCGCCCTGACGTTGTAGAGGGTGCTTTATGTGACCAGGCCAAAAGGAGGATTGTTTAAGGCTTGTTGTTTGTACCGAAGTGTCGGTACTGCATGACGCCTGAGAATGTACTGGATGAATGAAGATAATGCACACAAAGCAGATTCGGGATGGGGTATCCAAAACAGGCAAAGAAGGGACGGTCGTGCGTCTTTGTCGCTTTCACGCATCACAATCTGGAAGAAGTTGCCGGGGCAGAAGTGAAGGGCAGGCAATTGGAAGGTGAGACGTATCGGATTGGGACCCCTGGCCTTCGTCCTTACTTAATGGTCACGGTCGTCGTCTGGGACAAGGTCCCTTTCCAGTTTGAGAGAGTCAGGCCCCATGACTTGCCGCTGCTGGTGCCCTGGGCCAAGTGAGGTAAGGTAAGGCGTGAAGAAGCCATTGTAGTATTATTAGTTAGCACCTGTACTACCCGCAGATGCATGCTTGTGCTATTTTAATGCCAGCTACCGCATGTTTTACACTACATTATGGTTTTATGCAACCCCACATCTTAGCTAAATTAGCCGTCGAGAGAATGCGCAATGCGAATATTGAAGCGCGAGGAAAGGAAGATATTGATACAAGCAATCTCTATGGATTTCTTTTACATGAGAATGCATTTGCCGCCCTCTGCCGTCTCGCCAGGATTCTGAGCCTTCTCGATCTCGGCGATCAACAGTTCGAAAGCCTTTCCGACGTTCTCGTTGTATCGCGCGCTTGCCTCGGTCCAACCACACTGAATCTTTTCTGCCACTCTCTTGCCCTCTTCAGCGCTGACTTGTCGTTGTTCGGGACGAAGATCGCTCTTGTTTCCGACGATGACAATGGGGACTGATTCGGTGCCCTGCGAAACGCGGTTAGTTATTTTGTATTATCACTGTAGACATCAGTCACATACCAGGTGGTTCAGGATCTTCTCTCGGATGACTTGCACCATCTCAAAGGAGGGCAGAGATGAGACCGAGTAGACCAGCATATAGCCATGGATGCCGATAAAGTGCTTTGAGTTCAAGATACTGTATTCATCCTGTCGTTTGACTCGTCAGCCATGTCCGTATGCAGTCCTGGGCCGCTGGGCCCCATCCGTCCCTGCCGATGTTTCTTATATTATGTACTGCGTCATCGTCGTCGTCGTCATCGTCGCTGTTGTCGTTGTCGTCGTTGTCGTCGTTGTCGTCGTTATCGTCGTTGTCGTCGTCGTCGGGGCAGAGTGATAGAGGGGTAGAAGGGGGTGACGTACTTGGCCGGCCGTGTCGACAATCTCTGTCGCAAACTCCTGACCTTTATACCGGATGGTCTTGCTAAATGTATTCTCGATGGTGGGGTAGTAGCTATCGACAAAGTGGCCATCTACAAACTGGACTGCAAGCGATGATTTGCCTACACGCAGAGCAGAGATTAGCAGGATGTACGTCATCGAGTCTCAAGCCCAGTCAGCTCGGCTCAACCGACTATCGGCCTCGGCAGCACAAGCTAGATATAGAGGGCCAGAGGACGAATGGTGGAGGAAATTACAGACCGACAGACCGACTGCCAACAATGGCCACCTTCCTGTTCTTTGGTGCCGGCATTTATTTGACTGAGGGGGGGGGAGAAAAAGGTAGCATATGCTGGGCTGCGCTCTCTCTATCTCTTTCTTTCACTTCTCTGTGGAAGGAGTAGTGCAGATGGATGCAGGTGCTTGGTTCTCAAAAGCTTGTGAAGAAAGGCTCGACCAGTGCCCGTGCCAGTGCCGCTGCAGTAATGGTATGTGTGTGCGTAGGATTGTGCTTCGCAATGCGCAGGGACGCTGCCTTTTTGGACGAGGAGACTGGGTCTTAAATGGAGACGCTGGAGGCTTGGGGCTTAGGCTCAAAACAAAAAAATATATTAACGGGCGTCGCAGCAAGGCAAAGCACGTAGGCAGTGACAGTAGCGAATATAACGAGGTACTACGACCTTGGTTGTGAGTAGTGGCAGAAAAACCAAGGTAGGATGATGCAGTATGGAGGGGACAGACTGGAGCAACAAACGATGTGGAAGGGAGAACTGGACGAGGATAGGTATAGCACTGGGCTCGGCCTGCCTGGACCGGACCTGACGTACACCGCAGAATGCAGGCACTTGCACACACTCTCAAAAGTGGCGTACTGACCCCTTTCCCCTCCACTACTATTTATACAGTGTTACTCAAATCGAGCCAGGCGTTCCATCAGCCCCCAAGACAATAACAGGAAGCAGAGGTGGCTTATGGAATGGAAGATGGTGCACTACAGACGTCTATGTGCGCTTCAGTGTTAGTGTTGCCGCTGGACTGGGGCCCCTTTGGTGTGGACAGTAAGTGGGAACCTTGCTGCAGCTGCACGGGGTTATTGGGGCTAGTCATTCATGTATCTTTTACGCCTAGATGAAAACGTGGAATCTACTTCAGTCTGTGCACTGTGGAGACCGTGGGGTTTCCTTGGTGCAGCTGTTGCTGGAAAAGTCCCCTGTCACCTGCCAGAAGATGCTGAATCTAGAACTCGATATTCACTTCCCCCGTTCCTGTTTCACTGCATTGGGCTGAGAACAGCTGAGGACACTCACCTTTCATTAACTACTCTTCACTCATGGTTCAGTGCTGGTAATCCCCATTCCTAGTGCCGTTAGCCCTGAAGCTATGAGTCTCCAATCCACAACTCCGCCTCTATACTTGACGGCAGTTTTGCCTGACCGGAGTATTGGGATCGAGTACCATGACGGTGGACTGCCCCTCGGAGCGTCTCTCTATACTGGTATATCTACCACTATCTGCCGGCCTGCGTCTAAACATGTAATTGTTGACATACCCCCTTTTGCCTGCTTATCGCTGCTAGCTTGTCATAAATGTTGTCACCGCCCCTGCCTTGTTCCCAAGGAACTATTGCCTAGCTGCTGCAGATCCTCCCATCTCTATCTATGCATCACCACTTGCTCGTCATACCTCTCAAAGAGCCGCAAACCGATCTCGTCTGTGACCGACTGTACCATTTCCAATTCGTGGCGGACCCCTCCAAAGCTGGTTGGCCGTTTTTCATAAGATCAAGACCAAATTGGCACATATCGTGACCCCAATGTGTGATGACAGGTGCATGTCACACTAACGGTGCTATTGTCCGCACTGCAGCCACTTCGTAGCTGGAGCAGCATGCTGCTGTATGGCTTGCCGGGACCGATCCTCATGGCCCTGCTGTCCTCGCTTGTCCCTCATCACCATCGTCGTCGTCATTATCATCCTGATAACCGGTGTCTCTGCCTGAGCTCATTAACGAGATTTTGCAAACTCGTCGTCAACTCGTCTGTGTCGAGCTTCTGATGCAACGCCATGAACTCTTGAATCGAATCAAGCAAGTACTTGGTCCCGCTTCCCTGGCTTTTGTCCTCAAGCCGCTGTCGCACTTGGCCACCGAGCGACAAGTAGCCCAGCAGTATAGCCAAGTAGCCATGGGCCACGGCAACCGAGGTTTTCTCCACCGAATCGGCCTGTGCAAATCAGTCAGTCTTAATGCCGAATCATCTGCATCTCTCTTGTGACTCACCGTGCCCGCTGATTCGCGGTTCTCGAGATAAACATCCATCAACTTGTCTAAAGGTGAACCGTCCCGTCCTTGCCAAGCGTCAACCGACTGTCTAGTTGAAGGACAATGCTCGGAGGTGTTGATCATAACACCCAGCAGCAGCATAAGTGTCTCATGGACGTCCTTGGAGAATGCTCCTTGGCGAACAGACTGCTGCAGCAGCTCAAAGCCAACAACGGCTGCCTCCGCAAGTTCACGGAATAGCTCCCCGCGGCTGAATGCACTCGCGGCTGTGGGGTTGTTGTTTGTCGTGTTCAGGGCCAGTTTCAACGTCGTGGACTCGAAATCGCCAAACTGCTGCATGGGCCGAGCCATGGCCGCCGTCAGGATATCCGCGACGATGGGGAGATAACGCTTGGTCCATCGAGGGCCAGCGTCGGATTCCATTGCCGCAATCGAGTAGCCTTCCAGGAGAGCGAGCGAAAGTCCGCCATCTGTCCCTTCTATACCCTCCGATCGACTTCGCTCCCAGCCTTTCTCGACGAAGACGAACAGCTGGTCTGCCAGAACGGCAAGAATTTCCCGAGTTGCCGGGCTGTCGCCGTCCTTGCACAGCATTGATATAGCCTTCAGAGCAACTGTTCGTGGTGACACAACGACAGGCGGCGACCCATTCCATAGGTCCAGCTGTTGTATTGTCGACTTCAGAACCCCCAGAGATGATTGCGCATTCTTAGATAAGTTAGATTTACGTTGCCCGGCGATGCCTATGATATCCTCGTCAAGTTTGAACATCCTTGAGGCTAGTTGCGCGATGCCTTCGGACTGTAGCTGTGGGACGAGATGTGGGACCGAATATGACGTGAAGAGTACAAGAAGGACGGATAGAAGGACGAAGCCGCTGACCAAGTCCTCTTCCTGTCCAATAGCCTGGAATAAGGCATCTTTGGCGCCTTGATCACGAAATTGACGAACAAATGTCTTATCCCGCAGCTTGCTCGCCAGCTCCAACAAGGCATTGCGCCGTGAACGCGTTGACGTTGACATCAGTGGTTCAGGAGTCCCAACTCTGTCGAGCAAGTCGGCCATGCTATCAGCAAAGCGGTGATTAGCACCAGCTTGCCTCAGTGCATGAATGTCAATGATGCCACCGCCCTTGGAAGAGCTTTCTTCCTCAATATCTTCTTCGTCGAACGCAAACGAAGTCAGCTTTGACATGGTCGGAGCCGGGCTCAGGTCGCGTTGACTACCCTCGATACCCATTTGACTGCCGAGGCTGTCTCCGCCTGATTCATCTGCCCTCAACGTTCTCTGTTGCCCGTAGGTCGACCTCAACTTCCTAGTGCTCGATAGCACCTTGGGCCGTACCGAAGGTTTGGGTGTCATGTCCACGGGTTGGGCTGTACTGAACGGCGAGGCTTCTTTCGCCGCTATTCCAGTAAAAGACATTTCCGAGTCGTCAGATGAATCTGAGGCGGATCCGGAGCTCTCTTCTGTTTGCGCCGCTAGCTGATCGATCAGACGAATACGCCTCGGCTCGGGCAGTCTCTTCGGCTTTGAGACGATCATATCTGTTACAGATGCGCTCGATTTCGGTTGCACAGTTGTTGGTTGCAAATAGGAGGATGATGGGATGGCTTGACGCATCTGCAGATTCGTTTCGGTGGTGTTGCGCAGAGCCTCGACTTCAACGCGGGAACGTTGAACGGCCGAACGTGCTTCAGCCTGTTTCTGAACTTTGGGTCTCTCGAGCTCTCGTGTAATATGTTCCTCCTTCCTGGCCCGCAAAGAACTGGAAGCGCCTGAGGTGAAGGGTGACTTGGCTCGGCGCATGTTGGAGGCCGCCCTCACTAGCGGTGCGATGACAGAGGGTTTGCCCTCGATCTTGCGCTCGCGCTCAATCTTGGTCATAGGCACGGCAGAGACCTTCCTCTTCTTCAAAGTATTTGAACCATCGGGCTGGAATGAGGTGACATCAGCGGGCGGCGCATCGCGTCGAGATATCGGGCGTGTACAGGTTCATCGGAGGGCGGATCATACAAGTCGTAGGCGTGATCGGCAGATCCTGTAGATGCTACGGCGGCTTGTGTGGTATCGGTGGCGCGTCTCGAACCGTTCGACAAATCGAGAAACGCGTGGATAGCCGTTTTCGCGATGTCTTGCCGTATGTGGTCGTCTTCTTGCGCGGCACGCTCGGCCCGTCTCTGGTGGCCATCGTGTATCGCAAGCACAGCTAGCTAGGTTAACAACCACCTCTGTGCAGTTTTCCAATGGAATTCAGGTTGTCGACAATGAGGTCGCGACAAGGACTGCGGAATCCTCTCTAGGCAGAAGGGGAAAAGCCCAAGTAATCGCAGTTCTGGGATAGATGCGACAGAACGGGTGCGCCTAGTTTTAGTCAGATGGGCGTGGGGTTGTTGTTTCTCCGAAGTGATGCGAGGCAAGGAAGGCGCGGTGGATGGGTGTTTGGTGTTGTCGGGCGGTACTTGACACGGCAGGCAAGCTGAGAGGTACTTGTAGGTGAGGTAGCATTAAGAACGACTCACGACTGCCTTCAGCTACTTTGATAAATCGGAAATTTGAGATAGCAGCCGACGTCGAGCAAAGCCTGGTAAGGTCTGAAAATAACTACGCAATGTCGCAAAGGAAGGCCTTTGTGCCGTGGCAAGGCGTGTTGCTTCAAAAGCAAGAGTTGAGTGATGATAGATTGTTGACTTCAAGTTGTTTCTTTGGGGCCAGTCCAACAGGTACCAGGCTTCAACTGTCAGGTAGGTCGGTACATGAGGCAAGGTAACTTAGGGGTAGGGGAGCAAGTCCTACCTCCCGTCCGGGGCACGTCTCTTGCCGTGGGTGCCGTCCCGCCCAAGGACGCTACCGCCGGGCGGGTCTGCTCCCAACTGTCAGTCGCGACTCCTGAACAGGTAAAGGTACGTATCGGGGCACTTAAAGATTACCCCTCTTATCGGATACCTTCCCTCTAATTTCATATACGAGCCAGTCCCATCTCAATCAGGGCAGGTCCCATCGAAAAACAGAATGTGAAATGTCTGGCTTCTCGACCATCGGATCGACTATACAACCCAGTGTCCTACCTCGACCCCTCCATCCAAGAAAGACCCCACATGATTCTTATCTCTTTACGTCTTTCCGCTCACGAATTATCTGGTCTCCCACGTTTGCAATTATTATTACCTTCCTTACGTTACCTTGCCTGCTGCCTCAAGACCGACCCTATCTCACCTTACATTGCATTGCATTCGCTTGAGGTACCCTTGGCTGTCTCCGATTCAATCAACGGTAGACGGCGAGCTCCATTGTGTCTCGTGACACTCTTTCGCTCGACCCTTAGACTTTCCGCGCATTTTATATCGGGCCATTGCGAGTTTTCGACTGCTCAAAAGTAACTGCTCTTCCTCTTTCCTTCGAATTGCAACTCCGAATCTCAGCACCTTGATTAGCACAACCACAGCCACAAACTCTACCTTTCCCTTCAGTTCCGTGCCATAAGGTAGACCTTTGCGAATTCTCTCTTTCTCTCTCGTCATCGTCTTGCACCTGCAACCCCTGATACGTACCTCCTTGTTATCGCCTCTTTCCAAACCCTTCATCTGTACATCGCTTCAAAGCTCCCGCCCAAATATATCTAATTCGAGTCACAACCAGACTACTTCGGAATGGCGAGCCAAGACTCCAAGCCCGCCAGCGGTAGCGGCCCTACACAATGCGTCGGTCCCTTGTATCGCTCAGAAAGCCAAAAGCCCACGGCCACCGTCTCCACCAAGATTAATTCGGACAATGTTATTATCCTGCCACAGACACCTCAGCTCATCGCCCTCCTCACGTAAGTAGCTCACTTCATGCCGGTCTTGTTACTTTCGTTACCGTATCATGTTCGGCGGGGACTCAGTCCATGGCGGAGCCGACTGTCTTCAGCGTCTAGCAGATGCTCGGGTTCCCCTCTTCTCTCCGACTGTCACATCTGACTTACTTATTTCGACACAGCATCATCCGAGACAGAAACACAGAACGTGGTGACTTCATCTTCTACTCCAACCGCATCATTCGCTTGCTTGTCGAGGAGGGTCTGAATCACTTGCCCACTGTTGAGCATGACGTGACTACGCCCATTGGCCGGACCTACTCTGGTCTTATGTTCCAGGGCAAAATCTGCGGAGTGTCCATAATGCGCGCCGGCGAGGCCATGGAGCAGGGCTTGCGAGATTGCTGCCGCTCTGTGAGGATCGGCAAAATTTTGATCCAGCGCGATGAGGAGACGGCTCAGCCTAAGCTCTTCTACGACAAGCTGCCAGAGGACATTGCCCAGCGCTGGGTCCTTCTTCTAGATCCCATGTTCGCCACGGGTGGTTCGGCCATCATGGCTGTGCAGGTTCTCAAGGCCCGGGGCGTTCCCGAGGATCGTATTTTGTTCCTGAACCTCATCGCAAGCCCCGAGGGTATCCAAAACTTCACCGCCAAGTTCCCCAAGCTCAGGGTTGTCACGGCATTTGTTGACCAGGTAAGATCAAGTTACCCATAGCCGCACCTGGACGATACTGACTGACATGTTTAGGGCTTGGACGAGAAAAAGTGAGTCTGCATCTTGCGATGCTGTCGTTTCTTTGCTAACGGGGCCAATACAGCTACATCATCCCCGGCCTCGGCGATTTCGGCGACAGGTTCTACACCGTCTAAGTGGACGCCAGATTATCAGAAACTGTCGTACGCGCCTGGGACTCTCGTATGGTCTCGGTATCGGGCTCGGTCGTCTTTCTTGCGCCCTTGCCCCTGCCCGTTTCGACCCAGAACTTGGACCCTGTCTTGTGAATGACCTCAGATGTGCGTCAAAAAGGGTTTCCCGATCATTTAGTATTCGTCATCGTCCACATCGATACCCTCGCCCCCGTATCTCCGGTCTTCTTCGTCGTCGTTCACTGGTCGGCTGGGAGGTGCGCGACGGGCACTAGAAATCTTGTTCTGGCTTCCGGCAGCCGGCCCTGCTTCCTTGGCAACCGCGTCTTTGGTGTGTCAGCTCTACAAGTACTCCGTGATAGTTTGGCCGAAGGACAGCAGGCAGTGAGCGTCTTGGAGATAGTATAAGGCTTACCGGCTGCGTCCACCCACTCGCCGTATACGTCTACGGCGGCTGAGAGGTCTAGATGATTTAGTAATGTCCGGCAAAAGTAATAAAGAGCGTAAGAGCTCACAGTTAATGCTGCACTGGAACATTTGGCCGCACACTCTGCAGTCCAGCGAACCGACACCCGCTTTCTTATCCAGCTTGACAGCGACGGAATCTTCGTGGTTGCAGAAGAGACATGTGAATTTAGAGGGAAGGGGGTCTTTCTGCAGTTGACATCAGCGACTGCCTGGCATGGCCTAGCTGGCGTAGAGCCTCAACAGTGAAGTTGTGCAGATGTGACACAAGGCTGTGGGTGGACGAACCTTTTTGGGGCCCTGGGGCTTGCTTGAACTCTTGCGCTTACCCATGGTGTTAGCTTCGCGTTCAGATTCGGTGACGGGCGCGGTCGGCGCGTAGGGTTAGGGATGCGAAGTAACCGGAGGTCGGTAACGGGCAATATCGTTCTGCGCGTACGCAAGCGTGGGTTGATTAAGTACGTTCGGACAGAAGTCGACCAAGAGAAAATTCAACTGCGAACAGGTCAATGATGATTAAGGTGGTGAAGTAGTGAGGTCAGGCACCCAGTGAGTGCGGCTAATGGGGTGGGTTGCGCGACGTAAGGCGACGGGGGTTATGGCACTGTATGTCCTTGTCTTCTGGCAAAAGAGCACTGTACCAATGTGCGATTGATTGATTGATTTTGCTACGTTAGTCGCGGTAGACAAAACCTTGAAGCCTCTTCTCACACGCGACAGATAAGCCAGGCCAGGAGCCTTATCGGAGAAAGAAAGCGGGGTGGCTTGTGGCCTGCCCAGTCCCTACCACTTTGTGCTATGTAAGCAAACAGCGCCTCAGTTGGCGGAGTGCAAGACACCTAACACCACACCAGATACCTTGCATTTACAGTAATCCTTTAGTAGCAAAATCCGGCTTGTCTCCGTTGTTCCCATGTCTGAGCAGTCTCATGTGTCCTGCTTTACGGCGTTTCGGCAGGCAAGGGCATTGATATAATCAATACTAGCTCAGGCGGTAGAGAGTACTGCGTAGAATGAAATGCACCGCGTCCTAGCCTTGAAGCATCGTACTTCTGGCTGTGAACGTCTATCTGCCCAAGTGTGGGGGAAAGGGGGCAATCTGCATACGTTGAATTGATTATTGCAATGGTACATTTCATCCGGGTGGGGAACCCGAGCTATGGGTCCTTCAACAGTGTCCGTTCCTTATCTTAGGCGCTGGAGTCCGCATAATGCGATGCTCTATCTTTTCCCCGCCTGACGGACTGCCCCGCAGTGTCGGTGCTTCACCACAACTCGCCCTTGGTCCTTGAGCAACTGTCCATGGCTTTTGCTTCTCATCAACTGCATGGCGGAGCAGGCAGGCTGCATATTGGCACTGCAGCTTATTCAGACAATTCTGGGGATATTAATACAGCGAGAACCTCTCATATAAGTATTTCCATTGCTGATGGCACTGGTGGAGGAGCAGGTGCAGGTGTAGGCCAGGGCTGGTTGGCCAGGGCTGATTGGCAACTCAGCTAAGCACGTTGATGAGTTAGGTAGGCAGGTAGGTATCCGTACCTCAAGGTAGAGACGCGTTAAGGTGGGAAGATAGGGAGAAAGCTCCCCAGCCCAGTCCTGTCCCAACACAGCGAACCTAAACCACTCGTGTACAAGTGAGAAAGCCCTATGTATCTTCTCACCTGCTCTGTATGGCAAGGTACCCCCGATACCTCCACCTCCCTCTCCCCTCACCTCCGGTCATCGTCAAGCGCACACGCGGCGCCTTCCGACAGGTCATGGGATCTCGCTCGGGGCGCCGACCGTCTTTGCTTCTTGCATCTCTCCTGCCCTTCGAGCTATTTACTACGTGGTCGTCCTTGTTGGCATCCGATAGAGCCATCAAACACCCTTAATCAGCAGTGGACCCGCCATCGGTGGTCACCGACTTGTCTCCCTCGTCGTCTCGTGCCTCTTCGCCCGTACTTGTCCTGCCTTACTTAGACTCGCCTCTAACCTTTGTCTTTGTCTCACCTCTCCTTCTCTACCTGTTCTTTCCCTCTCGTCCTTTTCAGTCACAAATCTCCCCTCTCCGCTCAACACGTCGTTAGAAGGACAACGGGCATCGCAGAGCATCTCATCACACGCCCAAAACCCTCTCGATCGTTTCTCGAGCTTTACCTCTCTCTGTGTACTCGTGCTTTACAGTGGCATTTAGAAATTAATCGTCATGAGTAGCCCAGCACCCAACGACGGCTCATTGGCCCAAGTTCTAAGCTCTCTGAAATCCATCCAGCAGACACAGTCTGATCTGGTGGCTGCTGTCGATTCGCTGAACCATCGATACCACCAGCTGGCCGGTGATGCCGATGGCGCCGCACTTGGCCCGAGTCCATCCCTCGGCGAGACCCCTGAGAGACCCCGCACCCCCGACCATTCCGATGCGTTGGTGACTCGGCTCAAAGCTCGTCATCCGACTTGACATTGCAGGCCCCGGTTGTGCCCTCCTCGCCTAGTCAGCGATCCGGTCTCACCTCCCGAATTATTCTTACGTATGTTGGCTGCTCTGTTGTCCGTCCAGGCTGATGTCCTATCCTGTCTCTGATATGATTGAACCAGAACGCACCCGAAGCAGATTGGCATCAACCCGCTGCCCATGAAATGGGGCGAGTCGGACCCCCACATTCGTGGTCCTGTTGTTGTTTCCCGGTCCTCAACCACCATTGGGAAACGTAACGGTCCGTGGACCTGAATTCCCCCTTGATAACGTATTGAATGCAGTTCAGCTAATGCTGCCGTCTGATCTTAGCTGTTGGAGGTTAGTAAACGAACCCCTCTAACCGCCTGGCCGTATTGAGCTAACATTTGCATTCAGCCCAGTGAGTATACCGTGAAATGATCTCTTCCCGGTGAAACTAAGGGGAGGTTCTGCTACACAAGATTGGTCAGCTGACAGCCCAATCTGCAGCGGCGGTTCTTATTCCATCTACTATGCCCTGGCCGTCGCCAGCAAGCAACTCAACCTAGAGCACAGGTAAGAGCAGATGGAGCCCAACTCTACTATGTAAGCTCAAATGTTCCAGGCCCGATTTCACCAACACGGAGCCTGCTGCCAAGATTGGCCCGTTCCCCCAATGGGGGGACCCAAAGAAGATCTCGCCATGGACCCCTGGGGTCATCTGGCTCCGTGGCTCTTTAAGAACACCATTGAGAAGCAGAACGGTAAGGGGACAGCCAAGCTATTCACTCTTTTCTCCTGGCGAGGCCCTAGACTAAACCACACTAGTTGACATCCGCCCAACAATTGCCATCACAAAGGCACACATGAAGGTGCGAATAAGCTTATGAGAGACGTTTCTTCGGCTGACACGTGCCAGCTTCCTGAACTGGAGGAGAGTGTCAAGAGTGGCCGGCTGTGAGTGAAGCTGTTGTTGGTGAAAGCTGTCGGATTATTGACTCTGAACCAGTGTCCCCGACGGCAAGGTCTGCCTTAACAGCCTCGGAGAGCTCGCCGTGACCAAGTTCGCAGTTGAACCGGTAGGTTGAAGTCTCCGGTAGATGCGCATGTGATATAGACTAATAACGCCCTTCCAGGTCTGGTATCTCCCTGGCGTGGCCGAGAGATTTGGCATCGGTACGCTGAGGTCTGCCTGCAAGTTGATGGATCGACCACTGACTGTGTACAGACGAGGGTGCTTTGAGGAGGTCTCTCTTCGAGCACACCGGTGGTAGCTACCCCGAGGTTGGCGACCTCCTTATCCAACGGTCCTACGAGTCTCACTTCTGACGAATGGTAACAGCTCATTACCCGCAACGATATCAAAGTGTTTCTGCCTCCCATCGGTGAGTGATTGAAAGCTATTCGCTGTATTAGGCAGAGAAAGAATGTGAACTGACCCGCAATGCTTACAGGCGGGCTTACCGTTTACTGTTTCGGCGACCCGGCCAAGATGTCTGATGAGTCAGTGCGGTTGGCACTGCGCATCCACGACGAGGTGTGTGACCTGTCTGCGGTGTCCAATGCAACCGCTAAATGTCGAACAGTGCAACGGTAGCGACGTGTTTGGTTCTGACATTTGCACTTGCCGTCCGTATCTCATCTTCGGTATCGAAGAGGCGGTCAAGGAGGCCCAGAACGGCGGCAGCGGGGTCGTCATTTACTTTCGAAAAGAGGGCAGAGCTCTAGGCGAAGTTACCAAGGTGAGCAGTGTCTGAGTTTATAATTACGGATATGCGTTGCTGACACCGATGTAGTATCGTACGTGCTCTTTTTTCTCGTCGCTTGCTAGAATGCGTTTCGCACAGAGAGCAAACGGTGTCGCGACTGTGATGTTCCATGACGGGCTTGCTAACTGACCATGCAGTCGTGTACAATGCCCGTAAGCGGGGTGAAGACCGAGCATCGGATTACTTTAAGAGGACAGAAAATATTGCAGGAGTGAAGGATATGCGTTTCCAGGCGCTAATGCCCGATATCCTGCACTGGCTCGGAATCCGCAAGATTGACAGGATGCTCAGCATGAGCAAGTGAGTTGTCATCCCTTAGCCCGCGAAGCTAACGCCGCTGACGAACATGCCACCAGCATGAAACATGATGCTATCGTAGGACAAGGGTAATCATGATGTTCCTTTCAGGTAATAGCTCGAGTCGCTGCTAACAAGTCTCTAGGATCCCCATCCACGAACGTGTCGAGCTGCCTGAGGAACTGATTCCGGCAGACTCCCGGGTCGAGATCGATGCAAAGATCACTGCAGGTATGTAAACATGTGGAAACCGCAACCCTCCTGTCAGATGCTGATTCAGTGACGCAGGGTACTTTACCGCCGGGAAGCGCATGACGGAAGAAGAACTGAGAGCCGTACAGGGTAGAATGTGGGAAGAGTGAGTTTGTTTACGTTATTGAATTCGTCCTGACAAGCACAAACAACAACTGACAATATTGGCGCTCGCAGTCTTGACCACTAGGTCTCGCATGCTTTGTCCGAGAGAGGGGCAAATGAGAGCAGCTTAGTTGCCAAACGCAACCAAGACAATGTAAGACGGATTGTTGGGTGATTGATTCCTAGGGTGACGGTAGCTTGTGCACCCGATGATGGCAACGCCCTCCCGAAGTCACCACCTGCGCTATCGCCGGTCTCCGGATAGATTGTTTGATGGAAGGAGACGGTAGGACCTGCAGGTGGCATTACACCCCGGGCGGTATCGGTAGGACAAGAAAAAGAGGAGGGGAGCTTGGATGGTGGTTGTCTTGGCCAAGTTTGAATTACTGCAGCTCAGTCGCGCGTGTGTTGGCAAGCAGGTAGTGCGGCGTGGTACAACCAGGACTAAGAAGTCCTTGCTAGCGAGCGTGTTGTGCTCTTCGTGGTGTCAACATTGGGCATACGCAATAACGCATCATACAGCGAAATCAGTAGACGCGTCGCCGCGAGAATCCAACCAATTTCCAAGACCAGCATGACGGGTGATTGTCACACCACTTGATTGCGAAGAGACCAGGCCTGGCTAGACCCAACCTCGTGTGTGCAGGGTAAACAGGTGACATTACGGTGCAGGTTCCCTTATGGATATACTCTGAACTCTCATGTCCATACTGTATGCCCTTCCTTGACCGGTCCACCAGTAATACAGCAGTTGGTCGGCCATGGTTAGACTTGAATTGCCCAGGAATGGGCGGGAACTGACGGGAACTGGTTGACGAAGTGGTTGGCATCCCCACAGTAGCTGCATGCGTGACGCCGGCCATGCATGGGCTTTGCGTATAAGTGCCCAAACAGGAGCTCACCGACCCATACACAGCCAGACACATAGTTGGGAGTCGGTTCCCCATCAGGCACTGGCCATGTGGCCCAATGACGGTACACTGAGACTTGTCAGCGGAAAACCGTCGACCAGGCTCGGCCCCCTCCACAGGAACCGACGTTCCCGCCGGGTAGCCGGACTCGATCGATGGGCTTGTTGATAACGTGCACGATGCCCACTCAAGGAGGGGGGTTCGAAAGGAGAGCTACTATGGTTTCCCCTTGTCCCGTGTTAGTCGTTGCAGCCGTGCAAAGACGATCGCAATAAACCGATCGACAAACCGTGCACCCAATCGCCACACTCACATAGGCCAAGGCCAAGACACATTTCCGACATCGACACTATGGCTGCCGTTCCTCGAGACTTGCGAGACACGGATAGCGTACGGAGGAGAGAATCATCGCCACGACCGGATCGTCGACGACGGCCAAGACTGCTGAGAGCCAGCGCGACGGAGCCAACCATCACGACAACGTCGAATGCCAGCCGCGGCGCCATATCGAGCCCGCAATCGTCACAGAGAGCAACCGAACTGCTCAATCGGGTGGCCGTATACTCAAGCCACCCTCCGAGTTCTTGCCTACATCAGGTGCCGCACCGCCAATGGCATCGCTCAGCGCCGAGAACGTAAATATTCCGGTAACGAACCACGTACAAGGTCACCGGGAACATCATCCTTGTTCGTAGACTTATTCGAGCCTCCTCAGCGTGAGAGTAGTAGTTTACTGACGACATTGCGGCCAGACTCAAACGGCTACTTCAGCTTCCCAACTTTGACGCCTGGGATGGAGAACGGCGCAGTGACGATAAGGAAGAGGACGTCTAAGTCGGATTGGACTAAGAAAGCGGAAATTAATGCGATCGGATGTCCAGCCACCAGCCACGAGCGAGGCACAGTCGAAGAGGTTGAGATAACGGGGCCATTGGCATAGGCCACAGCATTTAAAAGCTTAGCGCGGAGGAGTCGAATTCCGCATCACAAAAGGCAGAATTGGCAAAGCTGATGAGAGGATTGGGCGACGAAGATGGCCAATCAGCGGCCGAATGAGTGCTGATTAGCATCGAGCAAAGTGCACTTGATACAGAAATGGGATTGACCGGTAACACAGGACGGAAGGGTTCGGGTTGAGTACTCGTTTCGAAACAGACTCAGAAGTGGTTCGATCGGATGGATTAAGGGTGACATAACGCGTCTGGCTGGTTTTGGGGCGTTACGCACATCTGTATGAGAGGTGGATATGACAACGAGGAGGAAGGCGAGGGATGTGACTCGAATGGCGTCCGGTTTTCGAGAGATTTCTGGCCATGTAGTTTTTCTGAGTGAGATACCCGTACGTAAACTCAGCGCTACAGCGATATATATACTACTGCTGCTACAAGATATATAATGAGTAGAAGGAGATCGATTGCATTGGTGAAGAATGTTGGTTGCTACAGTAAGAGATCATGAGGAGTGAAGAGATAGTCGCCGGTGGAATTTCCTCGGAGCAATTAGACAGAGGACGGGAGCGTGTGTGCATGTGCCTTACGAGCTTGTGCAAGTGCGCCTGCCTGTCTGTACATGAAATGGTGATGACATGCCACTGGGGGCTTGCTTGGCCCCATCATTATCAGCCACGTCTCAGCCAGAGTGTAGCACGGCCGCCTCCTGAGCATAGCAAATGAACATCAGCCACTTGAAAATTCGACAGATCCTCTCCAAGTGGGCCCCTTGGGGCTCGCTCCTGCCTCTCACAGTAATGAATTTGTACATCACGTGATGCACTGTGCTGGACATACCATTAGAGCCGAAAACAGTACCGCTGGCCCTATCAATGGACCTCGCTGGGGCAGGGGCTGGCACAGTGCATTTTACCTAGCGCCGATTACATAATTCGAACGGGGCACACTCGCTAAGAATTTCGAGCCACACAACATTGTGACTTGAATTTTATCACCAGACGAATTCACCACCCCTCCAAATCTTCCAACTACTCAACGTTCATCCGCCAGACAATTAACAGCCGCCCAAAATGGCTGTTGGAAAGTAAGCAGACCGTCGCCCTCGACGATGTTGACGAGGATAGCATACGCGTGCTGTCGTTGTCTCGCCTCCCGCCGTTCTAGTCGCTAACCAGCAACTTTCTTCCCGCAGGAACAAGAGATTGTCCAAGGGCAAGAAGGGTCTCAAGAAGAAGACCGTGGACCCCTTCACCCGCAAGGACTGGTACCAGATCAAGGTAAGAACCATTCTGCACAACCCGGTCAGATTCCGTCCGTCTGCTTCGCAAATTGCTAATGGGGATCTTCACAGGCACCTGCCCCCTTCAACGTTCGCGAGTGAGTTGCTTCCACTACCACCACCACCACCACCACCAGGTCGAACCAGAAACCCGATGCACAGAAACGAGAGCGGAGTGTGAGGTGAACAACAACCATCGGAATCAGGGTTGCTGACAGTGTGCGTCTAGTGTCGGCAAGACCCTGGTCAACAGAACCACCGGTCTCAAGAACGCCAATGACGCCTTGAAGGGCCGCATCCTGGAGGTCTCCCTGGCGGATCTCCAGAAGGATGAGGATCACGCCTTCCGCAAGGTCAAGCTCCGTGTCGACGAGGTTCAGGGCAAGAACTGCCTGACCAACTTTCACGGTCTCGACTTCACATCCGACAAGCTCCGCTCCCTCGTCCGCAAGTGGCAGACCCTTATCGAGGCCAACGTCACTGTCAAGACCACCGACGACTACCTCCTCCGCCTCTTCGCCATCGCTTTCACCAAGCGCCGCCCCAACCAGATCAAGAAGACGACATACGCCGCCTCTTCGCAAATCCGCGCCATCCGCCGCAAGATGACTGAGATCATTCAGCGCGAGGCCTCCACCTGCACTCTCACCCAGTTGACCTCCAAGCTCATCCCCGAGGTCATCGGACGTGAGATTGAGAAGTCCACCCAGGGCATCTACCCTCTGCAGAACGTATGCATTTTCCCCCGGATTTCTGTCAGACCTTTGGGAATGTCGAGACGCTTGTACTGATCACTCCGCCACAGGTCCACATCCGCAAGGTTAAGCTTCTCAAGCAGCCCAAGTTCGACCTCGGAGCGCTGATGGGTCTCCACGGCGAGTCCGGCACCGACGACCAGGGACAGAAGGTCGAGCGGGAGTTCAAGGAGCGCGTTCTGGAGGAGGTTTAAGGAATCAGGCCCTTACATGATGGATGCTTCGGCAAAAGGGGACTCTGGCTCTACCGGCCAGAAACAAATTCGGCATTGTTTTAGGTCGTTGCACATGGCGTAGCATTAAGGCGGCTGCGGGTCTAAGTTACCTCAAAATGGTAAATGGTCAATTCTTCAGGACACTGTGCCGAGTGTGTACGCAGCCTTGCTTCCGAATCATGATGGCAAGACTTTGGGTTTCGGGATCCGACTGGAAGGAATATTAAAAACGGCGTCACGTGTGTGGAATGGACGGATTCGTTTGGTTTTTCATTGCGGTCCGCCGTCGACTCAAGGGCAGGTTCTTGCAGTAACAATGCAACTTGGTTCCCGAAACTCCAAGGGGTTGTCTGTTCAGTGACTAGATATCAAGTGCAGCGTCATTCCTCGACTTCAGTAAGCGTGCTTATGCTCCAGTCCAACTCTTCAGACGTGCGCACTGCTATCTTTCGTGTACTACTTTGTCCTGTGGGAGTTATGAATCACGCGGTGTATCCATGTTTTACCTAGGTTGCCTTCGACTGGATATCACTCGTCAAGTCTGTATGTATGCTCTACTGCAGCCCAGATGAACAATCATCGCGGCTCATACAACTTGATCGTACACAGCATGCTCCAACTGTACGCCGTCTCCTACTCTTGACCTTTCAGGAACTCGACCACGGCTACGATTTGGACGTCAGTGTGCAGACACGATGCTGTGTAATTCGGGATTTCTTACCCTGGCGAAATTCCTCCGGTTTCTCTGAGATGCACCAGTGTCCCGCATCAAGATTTGCCAATTGGAACTTGGGGAAGAACTGCCCAATGATGGGTAGAACGTCATCGGGAACATACTTGCTCTTGGTTCCTCGAACGAACAAAGCGGGCTTCTCGAACCGAACCTTGGTCGGATCTCTGTACGGGAAGTCGCCCATGTGGTTCAGGGAGCGACTGATAATATCAAGTGGTACGCGGAACTTTTGCTGCGGTTTACCGGGCTCTGGCCGGTGCAGATTCCCAAGGAGAAACTGGCGGATAGGAAGGGACTAGTAAACAGAAGAACGTTAGCTAAATGAACCCCTTTCGGGTGAGTTGGGGCAGTCTTACACTTTCGTACTCCTTCAGAATTTGGTCCGCCTCAGCCTGCTTGGTTATGTTGGCCGCTTCTATCTTCTTCAAGCCTTGAACGTACTTGCTGAATGAGCTCTCCAAGACGGCGTCGACTGGCGCGTTGTCAACCGCGACAATGTCTCGAACCAGTTCGGGTGATTTCAATGCGAGAGTCATCGCAGCTTTAGCTCCCCTTGAGACAGTCATTTCTCTGCACACTTAACAGGGCTTTCCGACAATAAGTCCAACTCACATCGAGTGACCGATGATAGTCGGCTGCTGCAAGCCATGCTGATCCATAAAACCAGCAACATCGTCGGCCATGTGGACATAGTCGTGTTGTCGGTCATGGGGTGATTCGCCATGGTTGCGAAGGTCCTGCCATGGGAATCAATGAAATGCTACTATACGGCGTTATATAATGGCATTAAATCTCCTACCAACGCATACACTGGTCGGCCCAGGTCACGGGCGAGGACTCTATACTTAGTCAGCAGCTGTCTCGCGTGCCAGAAGCTTCATGTAGTACTTGCTTGCTGATGCTCCTATTGTTCTTCTTAGACCCAAAAAGCCCGTGAAGGAAGACAATGGGACTCGCAGGTCCTCCAACCGCTTGCTTGCTAGGCTCGTGCAAGTCGTAAGATAGTATTAGCCTACTTTGAGTAGACAATTTTCGACTGAAACTCGAAACAATGATGATGTTCCTACGCATGAAGGCCTGTGACCTAGACAA
>JAIMZG010001387.1:0-23286 GCA_020466075.1 Colletotrichum coccodes
CCTCGGCTCCGTCAGTGGTCTTGTCCTCTTGTGAAATTGGGCGCTCATCAACTATCCGCGTTGTAGTGATTGTGGTAGTGATTATCTGGTCCTCGAACAAAATAGACTCCTCTTGCAGCTGGCTTTGAATGAGCTGCTCCTCGGTCATGTCGTCCATGTCCATGTAGGAGTCTTCCTCTCTGGTCTTGTCGACGGACATTGCCTCCATGTCGGTCATATCGATGTCCGTACGGTCAGTGGAGTTCCCATTGGTAGACTCTATTTCTGCTCCCCCTGTAGTCTCGGGAATGATCGTGACCTCTTCTGTCTCCATTTCGGTCTCCATATCGACGTCTTGGTCCGTGGCCATGTCTTGGTGCTCAGGCTGCAGTGGCTGCCTCCCCTCCACTTGAACTTTGGCGACTTCTATTGTGGTCTCCGTCAGGTCTGGCCTTTGTTCTTCGGCCGACTTTCGATCGTCATCTTCGACAGCTTGTGCCACTTCGCTCTGCACCTCTGTGACATCAACCACTTTGATTTCTGTACCCGGTATCCATCGACTTTCGGTGGCGGCCCCAATCTCTTTATCAGGCTCAACGGGTACCTCCTCCATTTTTTTGTCAAGGACTTCAGCGGTGGCAATCCCTGGCTCTTCCGGCGTTCCTTGGTCGTCGACTTTATCTGCGGCTGGGTCAGAATGGAGAGTCTGGTTCTCTTCGGCCGGGAACTTAGAGTCGCAGTCCGTTGTGGCTTTTGATCGATCCGGCGTCTGTGGACTTTCGGCTTCCTTTGCAGCTGCGTCGGGCTGAACAGTCTGATCTTCGTCTACTGGAGCCTTCGATTCTTCGTCCACCGAGTCCTCAAAATCCTCAGAGTCCTCTTCGACCGGGGCCTTAGTCTTGGCTTCTGACCGGCCCGGCATCTGTATGCTCTTGGGGTTTGACTCGTCGGGCTGAGCTCGCGGGTTCCCCCCCCACACCTCAGAGTCCCCCATGGCAGTGACCTCTGCGCATGCCGGCGTTTGCTCTTTCACATCAACATCGGCTGCATCTTCAGCACTAGATAACACGGTTTCAAGATCTTTCATCTCTTGTTCAGAAGCCTCTGCCGCGTTGTCCGGTCGCCCTGGAGTTCGCGGGTCATCCTTGGAGTCGTCTGCGGCCAATTCGTCCTCTAGCTCCTTTTCCAACTCTGCCTCCAGCATCTCCGAATTACCCCGGGAGCTGGGCTGCGAAGAGCTTTCGGAGACGCCCGTAGCCTGTGGCAGCTTGATTGGACTCATCGTCTCTAAATCGTCACCAATCGTAGCCGATGTTAAATCAGGAGCATCAAGCACAGGCATCGCAGGCATCCGCTGAGGCTTTGGCGTCGGCGTGCCTGCTTGAGACACCTCCTCTTCGCTTTCTTCATCGGATGAGTCGGAGGAGCCCTGTGAGCTGCCTTCATTGTCGTCGTGATTTGCCTCACTCTCTTCCCTGTCATACAGATCGTCTTCTTCCATCTCGTCGGTGGACCCGTCGTATTGTGGCATCCGAGGCGGGTGAACGGGAGCAGGTCGGGGCGGTAGGGCCTCATCTTCATCTTCGGAGTCCGAGAGCAGGCTGATTACCTCCGGTGCTCCTCCTCGAGGTGCGGCGGGCGAAGACTGAGCTTCCTCGTCCTCGTCCTCGTAGTCTTCCTCCTCGTCGTATGCTTCTCCATAGTTGTCAGCATCCTCTT
The DNA here is from genome assembly GCA_020466075.1 of Colletotrichum coccodes. Taxonomy (NCBI): domain Eukaryota; kingdom Fungi; phylum Ascomycota; class Sordariomycetes; order Glomerellales; family Glomerellaceae; genus Colletotrichum; species Colletotrichum coccodes. The sequence goes on from JAIMZG010001387.1 coordinate 1,699, forward strand.
CCACTTCGTCGTCTTCATTGCCTTGCAGTTCAGGATCGAGTATTTCCTCCTCTTCTTCTTGGCCATAGTCCGACTCTAAATCTGTACCGTCGTCGTCATCCTGGTTATTGCTGAGATTGCGGTAGTTGGTGATGTCATAATCCCCACCCGCATCGTCTGCCTCGTGCTCAGCTTCCTCTTCGCTGCCTTCACTGCTACTTTCGCTGCTGCTATTGCTGCTGCCTTCTTGCTCGCCTGTTGCAGCTTCATCATTCTCTGCAGGCTCAAAGTGTCTCTCGGTGTACGTCCTGGACGTAAACTCTTCTTCAGGGCCGTCTTGATCTTCTGATGCCTGGTCTTCTTCCACTCTCAATACCGCTTGCTTGCCCTCCGGGTCTTCGTAGATTTCTCTAATCTGGCGCTCGCGAGCCTCGGCCCAGTCGTCTCTAGGCACAGCTTGTGTGCCTGATCCAGCTTCCTGCCCATCGACCGCGAGCTTTCCAGTTTCCGCGGGCGACCTCGGATACTGGGCTGAGGTAAGTCCCCAAGGAACCTGCTGGGGCTCGTCAATCCTGTCCATGGCGACTGTGTGGTGCTCGGCTTCAAGGCCCTGCTGTTGAGAGTGATCTTGATACGCAGGTATCGGCTCGGACAGAGGTTGAGATGTCACAGCAACGTGTGGTCCGAAATTGTGACCATCAAGGAAAGATGTCGGGTAGTGGCCATGCGTTTCAAGGCCGTGATCAATCCCAGATTCGGGATAAGCATTCTGGTGTTCGTGGCATGCCCCCCCGGCGTCGTAGTGTGGTTCCATGCCTCCCTGCGGGTCATGACCAAACGCCGGGTCAAGAGGCGGCTGCTGAAAGGCCGGTGAATATGAATCGTGCACCGAGGTAAATATTGGCATAGGAGCAGGTTGTCCAAAAGCCAGATCTGGCGCCAGCCCAGCATTCGGACCGGGAGATAAATCAGATTGAACCCCTGAATCAATCATGGTCGATTTCGAAGGTGTCTGCCAGTATGAAGAACTCTGACGTGCCTCTGCAGCCACTTGTACATCTCTCGGAGGGCTCACATCCCGCTCGATGGTCTGACACCCATCGTCAACCATCGTGGGTCGTGAAGGCGTGGTTGCTGCCAGCTGCTCCTCCAACAATGGCGCGTCCTCGGCGTCCTCTTCCTCAAGGGACTCTGGCTCGGGACTTGGTGATTGACTAGCATATCTCCAGACTCCGCTGTATCGTCCAGTCTTTACCCGCTTCTTGGCACGCGCTTTAGCTCCGACGTCTTCGTCGAAAATATCCAGGCCATTATCAAACAGAGATCCATATGACATCCGAGCGCGCTTGAGGAACGCGGGGGAGGCATATTCGTCTGTCCCGTAGCTCTGATCGTTGGGCTTCTTGCTCGAAAGCGCAACAGGTGTTGCTGTTCTTTCAGGTGTCTTTTCGCGTTCGTTAAATGAGTCGAGAACAGACTCCGGTAGCTCGTTCTCAGCCTCTGTTTCGCTTTGAATGGGGTGGTCAACATTGACGATTTTTACATCCTCGGAGTCGCTGATTTTGGCCTTTCGAGGTCAGTAACGTACGTGCAATGTTTGCACCAGACATACTTGAAGGAGCACCCTCTCTGTGAAGCTCAACTGCCATTGCAGGCTCGTCCCGGGAACGCGCGTCTTGGAGTCATCGACAACAAATTCGACTCCATCCAAAGATAGTGTAATCTCATCACCGCTTCCAAGAGCTGCATTCGCGACAGCTTTCGCACTCGATCCGCCGAACTCAACGCGCACTTGACCTTTGGCGCGACGTAGTCGGAAATCGGGCTCAGCAAGAAGGAATGCAATCGTCTTCTTGACGATGCTGTATGGCCAGGTAATTGTAACAATACCCCGAACGACGCGAGTCTTGGGTTCCTGAATGTCGGGACTCAGTTGCGCGATCGGGATGCCCTCGGCAGCTTCGAGCTGCGCAGGTAGCTGAGCCCCAGACATCGCGTCATGGGTCTCGAGACGCGGTGTAGCTGGCGGTGCTGAGAGGGAGAGCGTTCTCAGCTGTTGAGCATCAGCAGAGGGTGTGCGCGAAGTCGAATCTTCCCTTGTTTGTTCTAGAAGAAGGTCGAGCGTGGTTGGCCGCGAAGGTCGGTTTGGTGGTACGCCATCGTTGTGAACCATTCAGAGGTGAAAAGTGGAACAAGGAAGCTCGAGCTGCACTCTGCCGGAATTGCTTGTGGCGCCGTTTGTGCCTGGCAGAAAGAGCAGGCGGTGTGTGAGACAGCATCATGGAAGCAGGTACTGCTTATCGATAACTGGCTGCCCTCCGGATATCCTCCGAGTCACATGACCAGCAGGCCGGGACAGACCTGCCCGGTTCAATCTCTGCCTGTCCGGACCGAAGTAGGCAAGACTTGCAGGCATGTCAAAAGTGTCTTCATCCAATTGATTCGGGTTGTTGACACGGTCTGCGGTGCGGATGTGGTAAGGCGAGATCTCTGTTACTTGCCGGGTGTCCCCCACTGTATCCGAAAGGGCCCGATTAGGTGATTTGCTGCCGATATAACGCGTTGCACCTCATGGGACATGATATGTGTTGCATTGCTTCAAAAGTGCCGCTCACCGCTCCATTAAACAAATAGATCCATGCGTCGCAGATTACCATGGCCACGCCGTTCGACATTAAAAAGATCGCCATCATCGGCGCCGGTCCGACCGGTTTAACCGCCGCAAGATACCTCTCGGCGCAGGGGGCTTTCAAGTCCGTGGTCGTCTTCGAGCAGCAGGCCGAAGTAGGCGGTGTCTGGAACTACAGCGAGCACCCGACCACTTCCCTCCATGTGCCTCAGACGGACCCGTTCTGCCCGCAAGACCCTCCGCTCCGGCCCAAGCCCGGTGCGCCTCCGGTGTTCCCCACTCCGATGTATGGGACACTCCACGCCAACACCATCAAGACAACAATGAACTACAAGGACGCGCCGTTCCCGGATGATGCGTGGGTATTTCCCTCTCGACAGTCCATTCACGATTACATGATAGGGTACGCCGAGGACCTGCGACATCTCATCAAGTTCTCGCACCAAGTCCAGACGCTCGATCTACGGCAAGAGAACGGCAAAACCCAATGGGACATTGGGGCAGCTTGCACCATCAGCGGCCGCAAGTTTAGCGACACGTACGACGCTGTGGTCATTGCAAATGGTCACTACGATATACCCTTCATTCCGGATGTGAAGGGCATCAAAGCATTCCATGAGGCTCATCCTTCAACCATCCTGCACTCCAAAAACTACCGCGTCCCTGGGCCCTTTGCGAAGAAGAAGGTGATCGTGGTCGGCAACGGGCCGTCGGGCCTGGATATCGCCCGTCAAATCAGCCCGGTATCAGACAGGGTGTATCTATCTGTACGACACCCGACTCCACCAGACAAGGTTCAACACATTGGCGTCACTGAGCTCCCTCAGATTGTGGAGTATGCTCCAGAAAAGAGGGCGGTCGTCTTTGAAGGCGGAAGGACTGAAGAAGACGTCGACGCCGTCATCTACTGCACCGGCTTCTTCTTCAGCTTTCCATTCCTCCCCGACTTCCTCAAGCCGCATCTTTTGACAACCGGCAAAGGCGTCAGAGGCCTGTACCAGCATCTGATCCTCATCGAACACCCAAGCTTGGCCTTTGCTGGGCTGCTCATCAAGACAGTTCCGTGGCCAGTGGCAGAAAACCAGGCCGCAGTCTTGGGGGCGGTCTGGTCAAACGGGTTGAAGCTTCCCAGCGTCGAAGATCAGGAAAAGTGGGAGCTCGACCTTTTCAAGAGGCGCGGTGACAAAAACATCCATGTGCTGCTTGACGACGGAGACGACGGCCGCTACCTCAACATGCTGCATGATTGGGTGGCGGAGTCGACAGGGAAAGGCAAAGAGCCGCCGTACTGGCACGACGAGCAATTTTGGGAGCGCGGAATCTACTGGCCGAGCAAACAAGAGTTTGAGAAGCGAGGGGGGACTGCGACAACACTGCGAGAGCTCGGTTTTGTGTACCCGGGCGTCGGAAAATGGAGGCACCTTGCCCAGAAGCTGTGATTCGTGTTGGGGTATGCTTCTATCATTGATGGCAAGCAACAAAGCCTAGATCGTATAGTGGTGTCTAAAATTGCACGTTTTGACATGGAGATGCAATCCGATACGCGGGACAGCAAAGCCTCGCCAATCGTGGTGAGACAGTTGCGCAATGTCCAAATGCTGTAACTCCAGTGATGGGCACGATGCTATCCATCGAGCTCTAAGCCAAGCTCTACGACCCCTCGTGTTCAATCTAAGAGCGCTAGGGTGAGGTAGCCGAATCTGAAGTAGCGGGACAGGGGGAGCTGTTAGGCGAAATGGTCCTGAGCGCGTTTCCGGGCCAGCCAACAGCGGTTAAATGACGGCGGGGGAAACATTTTTTTGGAGCAATCTGAGGAAATGAGCAGGACCAGGTCTCGGAGTCCGTCGCGTCTGCTCTGTCCGCTGTTTGGCTTATGGAGAACGGAGAGAGCCTCTTGCGCATGTGTTGAAGATGGCGCCTCAGGGTATCACAGAGCTGCACCCCGTGTCCGAAGGCCTGGACATGTCGGCCTGGACATGTCGGCATCCAACCAGTCACTTCCCAGCTGGCTGCGTGATAGCAGGGCAAGGTCGCCGCGGTGGAGGGTGACGATCGCCGGAAGCGATGGAAGTGGCCGATGGGCTGGCGCCACGCTCTGGCTGATGTCCCCTAGTCGGCTCCTTTCAGCTCGCACCTCGCTAGCGAGAAAGGTTACTGACAGCTTACAGAGCTCTGTTTGACGTCGTCCGTGACGGGAGGTAGGCGTGGGTCGACGGTATCGTCCGTGCCGTCGATCACAGGGTCATGTTACCGTGTCAAAACATGCATGTCTGTCAGGGGAACTTTCTGCAGCCGCGCGCCGGTATCAATGTCGGGCAGCGCGTCATCTCATGTCGCAGAGAGAACGTGCGAGGGAATGACTAAGAAGGAGGCTAATATCCGCAATTCGGGCAACTTCAGATGATCGGTGCAGTGGGAAGACAGTCCAGACCATCAAGCAGAGAACCATGTTCGAGACCGCTTGAACCGCGTCCAGATATTGGCCCCTGCCAGTCCATGCTGTGCACTAAAAGCTGATGGTAGCCGCATCAACACCAGGCAGGGACGCCCATCGGAGTCCCAGCATGATGGTAGCGGAAGACGTCAAGATGTGGTGGTGGCTTCATGTCCCGCATGGGTGTCCTGTCCCCTCAGCGCTATGCAGGATGCGGGCATCGCAGGTCGCAAGGAGTAGCCCGTCGCAGTCCGGTTGACTCAAATGCGGCCAATTGCCAACGGCGCGAAGCCATCTCGCGACAGGCCAGGATGCCGTGGGAGCGTCGACCGCCGCCGCAGTGGAGAACGGCAACGTGGATGGCTTCCGGTGGCCGAATTCGATAGTCGTGGTATTATTAGGTGCTTGTGTTGGGTTCCCAAGACAGGCTGGCTGGCGCAAGCGCGTTTGCATGACGGGGGTGTTGGAGGCCTATTAACCCAGAACAGCTGCAACTCCACACGAACCGATCAATCCTTGGTCACCCACACACACCCATGCCCGCCCAGGTACCTCGCGCGCTGCGTCCCAGCCTTCGGGTACCTGACCGTCACCAGCCCATTTCGACCCCCATCCCCGTACTGCAACCAATATCCATCAAATCTCATTAATAAATCTCCTCTTCCTTTCGACTTCGCCAGACTCTTAATCTCCTTTTACCGGCCTTTTGCTCTTCCCTTCTCCTTCCCGGTGTCATCGCGCCAGCTCCAGTTCTGTAATCTGCGCCAAACATCCCCAGTTGCCTCATTCTTTCATCCTTCATTACCATTCCCTTTCTTTCTTTGAATACACACATCCGCCGTACTTGCATTAGTATACCTACCTACCTTTCTTATTTTCTAGTACCTACCATCGAACACCTGCTCTCCCTTGCATCTTCAGGAACCTGCGCCGCGCCGCGCTTTCTTTTTCCACAGACACCACGTACATCCTACAATCCAGACGAAAGAAAGCACAACTTTGCGACAGAGCGACTTCGCGTACGACCAGCTTCTTTCCCACCGTGTCGAAAGTCAAGAACATCAGGCAAAAGCGAGACACGAGCTAGGAAGGGGCCATCGGCGCCCTCGAATATGACGACAGTCAACAAACATCACCGATGATCCGCGACATGGCCATCCTCATTGAAGACGTCTTTTTCCCAGGCTCATAGAAGCAAGCCATGCCTGCTTGCTCGACAAATAACCGCTCGTTCGACACCTAATTGACAGCAACCGACACCATGACTGACCCTCCGCCGCCCATCACGCCGGGGCCGGGCCAGCAGCTTCAGCCGTCCAGGCGCCAGTACCGCCTCTCTGACGAGCACTCGCCCAGTCGTTCCCGAAGCACCGACGACTTCCTGGGCCGCCTTACGCCCACGAACGCGGTCGAGATACTCCAAAAGCCCAACGCTGAATTAAAGCAATGCCTCGACAACTCTACTGTTAGCGAACAAGAGTTCGCCATGCGCGCCGCAGTAGCCAGTCGCAAGATATATGAGTGGCTCGAGGAGCTCTCCGACTGGCCCTGGCCAGCCACCAGCGGCTCTGCCGGGTTCGAATTGCCAGATGCAAAGAGGAGGAAACTTGATGACGCCGAGGGCTCCGGTACAAAGTACCTGGGTTGTCTACCGGCCGAGGATGTGGCCCAGTACGAGCAGCGAGTGGACGGCATCTCTCGTGACATGGACGAGCTGCACATCGAAGACATCAAGACTCATGTCATGCACACCCACATCATCCCACTTTCGAGACCCGGGACGCCCATGTCGGATACGCGTTCTGTTGCGGCGGCTCTTTCATATAACCGGATGGATGATCTGACGGCTCTTCTGACCGCAATAATTATCCAAGCACTGCCGAACCTGTCCAAGCTGTATCGACTCCTAAGATTTTGGCAGATTCGTCTGTCCGTTCTTCGTCGGATACCAGCCCTGTTGACCGATATTGCAGAGGCTGAGTTCGCCCTCGAGTCCGCGTGGAATGTGCTGTCATCTCCAGAAGCAACACCGGCCGAAGACATGTCTGAAAGCCAGGCCGAAGATGACCTGTCGCGGCTCACACACGCTTTCACCGTAGTTAAGGGAGTGCTGGAGAAACAAATCATCAAATCTGGACGCAGCCTCGACTTTATGCTTGACAGTCTGGAGGGGCTACAAGATACCCTCCCAGGCAACTGGCTCGATCGCATGGAGCTGTCGAGCGGAACTATGCCGATTGGGTGGCCTCTGGCGAGAAAAGGATTAGAGAAGGAGAGTGGGCGAAACTTTCGCGTCAAAGGAAGGCTGCCGAATGTAAAGCCGAACCTACCGCACCTTCGGCTCTGCCAGTCGCCGACGCCGATCCAAAGATTATCATCCTGCCGGTGCCCATCACCGTCGATCCGCCGGAAGAAACGCACGAGACCAACGAGTCTAGATCTGCCAGTGAAGCCACATCAGAGCAATCTGCCGACACAGACGAGGACGACACCATCGAGCTGACTCCCTTGCAGCTGCAAGCACATGAGAAGGTAAAGCCGCCAACCAGCAGTCTCGATGGCTCCAGCGAGGCAGCAAAACCCAAACGAGCTCCGTTGGCCGAGGTGCGAAATGAAAGCACCAAAAAGGCACCCAGAGCACCCAAGAGCACCAATAAACAATCCGTTGTATCAAAGCTTAGGGCGGTTTTCGAAGACAACGCGAGATGTGACTATTCGTCTCCAGTCGACGACGCAGAAGATCTGCTGGACTCACCAGAAAACGAAGACGAGGTCCAGTTACCACCTTTGATCTGTTCGGGCCGGCGCGATAGTGACGCCTCGGAGTCGTCGACGGTTATCCACGGACACACCAGTTTGCTCGCGGACGCCTCCAGTGACATACCTGAAGTATCCGCGTCGCCGCCTCTGCCACGCCAGAAGCATACAGAAACACTAGGCCGGAAATTTGCTGCCGACCGCTTCATGAGCATCAGCCCCCCCAGCTCGCCTCCGTTCCGACCCAGCTACAGAAATCACAGTGTAAGTCCGATGATGAGGCCCCAGGACGAAGGTCTTTTGCCGGCGCTGCCCCTCGAATCATCATTCATTGAAGAGGACTACGATCACTCTTTCACGAGCGTGGGGACACCGAGAGGGTCCAACGCGTCCGATGACCATCTTCGACAGCAAATTAGCGACATCCTGGAGTCCATTCCAGCCAACATCAAGCTGGCTAAGGCCACGCCAAAGGTAGACCTGAACCCTCCGCCACCGGACCTACCCGCGAAGAAGCTCAGGAAGCCGTCGCGCGAGACCATCCGACGAACCGGTTCCAGCATGTCCATGGCCTCGCGAGCATCATCGCGCGCGCCCACGCCATGGTTGACACTCGCTCCAGCATACGCCAAGAACCCAAGACCGAAGCGACCCCAAAGCAGAAATGACATCAGAGTCTACCACTTGTCCCGCTCCACCGGCGAGGCCCCTATCAAGCTCTCCATCCGCTGCGTCGGCGAGCACGGAGAGCGGGTCATGGTGCGCGTTGGTGGCGGATGGGCGGACCTCGGCGAGTACTTGAAGGAGTACGCCACACACCACGGCCGTCGCTCCGCTGGTCCGGTGGACACGGCCAAGGTCGAGGTGCAAGATCTGCCGCGCGCTAGCAGTCGCGCGGCGAACTCGAGTCCTCCGAGCCGACCGGCATCGGCACTGGAAATGTCCCCTATGACACCGCTCAACGTACGAAAGTCTAGGAAGTCTTTCGGTGCAGGTGACGTCTCGGGCTCGTCTGTACCGAGACTCTCGCCCAACACGCCGGCGGTCCCGCCAATTCCGGACAAGTTTACGCCGTCCTCGGAGGATTCTAACCGGTCGCGGTCCAGCTCTCACATCAGCTGGGAGGAGGAAGAAAGCTCGTTCCTCGGTCTGGCGGGGCCGACAGGTCGCAAGGTTGAGATGAGCGAGGAGAGCCGGGCGTGGGTGGAGAGCGTCAAGGAAAAAGTGCGTCTCGCTAGCGGCGAGGTGCGTAAGACTTCTGAATTTGGCGATATGGGCAAGGTCGGGGGCACGAAGAGGCTGTTCCGAAAGGGCTGAGGATGATGATGGATTGGCGCAAAAACGACGCATGAGGCGCAACCGGTAGGTCGCATTTTTGGGGAGTTGGAGTACCTGCTCAGGTGAGATCGCCCTACGTGATCGCGTGTTACGTGACGGAGGGAGACGCTTGGGCAAGTTGCTTTGTGCAATACATGGAGTTCGGAGCATGCCTTTGATCCTTGCGAGGCGAGGCATACATACCATGGAGGAACCATTTCGTTATATCACACCGGGGCTTAGGAAGCCTCATCACAATGGCATAGCATGGCCTGATTTCATATTTCTTTACCTCAAACACTTCACCTCAATCCCACCAGTTATTTCCTCGCTCTCCTCGCTCTTCGTACGAATACCCCCTTTTCTCTCGTTGCATGCGCTCGAGTTGGAGCCAAGAAGCTCCGTTCAGTCCGTCCAAATTTCGCAGCACCGGGTGGCCAGCGTATGCAGTGATGTCGTCAGCCGGAGGTCACAGTGAAATCCGGTAGCCACGTGGGGGCCGAATCCCTGACCCAAGAAGGAACGTCGTCCCACCCACCCTCCTGCCTCCCCCGGCCGAGATCTTTGGACCCCAGGCGGCGCACCTGCCCGATGACCACGGGCATCCGATACACCCCTGCCCGCCCTACCAACTATCTAAATCGGCGTGCATTTACTCCACGCGACCCTCCCCCGACAAGACGGCGTAATCAAGCTTCGCCGATGGAGGAGGGTAGGTTTCGTCGGTGATGGAAGGGTCGTAACCCCAGCACCCGACCGAGGCCCGGCCGAGGCACCGTCCCAGGCGGCGCGGGGGAAGCTGGGGGGGGGGGTGTCCGTGGATGAATCCCGAGGCCGCCCCGAACGGTGAGCTTTGGTTTCGATTATCGGGTGTTTCTCGACGCCACGGGTGGTCAAGGCATGGGGCTTGGTCGGCGGTCTTTGGTGAAGTAGATGCTACTTCTCGATATCTCGAGACCACAGAGAAGAGACGCCATTGAACCTCCGTCCGTTGCCGAGAGATAACCTTGAGCTTATCGTGAGGGGGGTGTTGTCCCACTGGACGAAACCGAAAGCACGCCCAACCGTTCACACCGACGCATCCTGTCGGCTGCATTTCCAGGAGGGCCAAGTTCGTAGGGCGACAACATAGACCCCTGTGCCTTGCTGCGTTGTCTCGCTTTCGGTTCTCTAGCGCCCCTTCCGGCCCGGGTTTTGTTCGTCGTTTGTCTTGAACATGACAGACACCGCGAATCGGCTGCGGTGAAAGCTGCGCATGCGGCCGTCTACCTGGTCCGGCCTAGCTCGGGGAGCGCGCAGACTGAGGCCCAACAGGTTCCGAGCTTTCCCCAACACACTTTGGACGGTTCACCAGTTGGAGACGGAATTTTTGGGGCAACCTGTTTCGGGGGAGCTGGAATGTCTGGGTGGGGTTCATCCTATGCGGAGAGAATTTGGGGGATCTGCGAAGCTTACCCTGCCGGAATTGGGGACTGTTCAATGTCGTTTGACGAAGCCAGCCGAGGCCTCATCACGCCGTTTGACAGAAGGGTCAGATAATTGCACCATGGCCAGACAGTGGAGGCATAAATCTATTTCTGTTGCGTTTCCATAACCATTAGACCAACGCGTCCTCCCACACCTCTAACAGCTATAAAATATGCCGGGAATCAAAGACCGACGCGGCCATGCGCTCGGTAACGGTGGCACGGGGTCATTCTTGTAATAAAAGCGTTGTCGTCCTTTTGGTGACGGTGAAAATTTGATCCCTTCGCTAGATTCTTGGGATGATGAAAGCAAGTCCCCTAGTGCCTACCCCAACGCCAAAAACCAATCCTCTGAAACCATCTCAGATATTCCTGTCCAGGCCTTTTGGTCCTTAAATGCAAGCCAATCTGTACATCGTACAGTCTTAGATACGGCTCTTCTCGGAGAAGCTGATCGGGTCGTAGACGCGGTCCTTGATCCAGGCATCGAGGGCGACATCACCCCACTCTTCCCACTCGACCCACTGGGACTCGGGCAGCGTGGAGACGCCGTCCCGGCGAGCAGACTTCATGACTTCGCGGGCGACAATAATGCTGGCGTCGCGGACACGCTCGATGCGGGGGTAAATGAGGCCCTTGTGGATCTCGTCGGCGTTGAGGGCGGCGGCCAGGGCGGCGGCCGAGGTGTAGACCATGTCGTCGGTGATTTTGGAGGCCTTGGCGAGGATGGCACCAAGACCCAGACCGGGGAACACGTAGACGTTGTTGCCCTGGTTGGGGTGGTAGGTGATGGCCTGGCCGTCGGGGCTCTTCATGGTGAAGGGAGAGAAGGGCGAACCAGAGGCGAAGATGACGGTGCCGTCAGTCCATTGCACGGCCTGCTCGAAGGTGCACTCGGCTTTGGTGAGGGGGTTGCTGAGAGGGAACAGGACAGGGCGCCGGCCGAGGCCACCAGAGTCGACGGAGGCCTTCAGGGCGCGGACGACGGACTCAGTGAAGACGCCAAAGGTGGCGGTGAGGCCGACGAGCGCGGTGGGCTTGACGTACTCGATGACCTCCTCAAGGGTGCGGAACTGGTGACCATTGTTGTCGGTGCGGGCAAAGTACTTCTTGTGCTCGGCGAGCTTGTCGCCGCGGTCCTTGGTGACGAGACCCTTGGTGTCGACGAGCCAGAACTTGTCCTTAGCGACCTGCTCGCTAAGACCACGCTTGGTGTAGTACTCGACGAGCTGTTTGGCGACGCCGACACCGGCGGAGCCGGCACCCATGAAGACAAGGCGCTGCTCCTCGAGGGGAACGCCCGAGAGCTCGACAGCGTTGATGTAGCCGGCGAGGACGACAGCGCCGGTTCCCTGGATGTCGTCGTTGAAGCAGCGGTACTTGTTGCGGTAGCGGTCGAGGTAGTTAAAAGCCTTCTCGGACTCAAAGTCCTCGAACTGGACAGTCATGTTGGGGTAGACCTCGGTGACGGCCTCCATGAACTCATCCATAAACGCCTGCTGCTCAGCGACGGACACGCGCTTGGAGCGGATGCCCAGGTAGAAGGGGTCCTTCAGGTTGGACTCGTTGTTTGTGCCGGTGTCGAGGACAATGGGCAGTGTGTTCTCGGGGTGGATACCGGCGGCGCCGGTGTACAGGGCGAGCTTGCCGATCTGGCGGTGTTAGTCTCGCACGACGAAACACAGATATGATACTTACAGAGATGCCAACACCGTTGACGCCCAAGTCGCCGAGACCCAGGATGCGGGAACCGTCCGTGACGACGCAGATCTGGGGGTTAGGGTAGGGCCAGTTGCGAAGCATGGTGCGGATAGACTTTCGCTGCTTGATCGAAATGTACAGAGCCTCGGGGCGGGTGTAGAGGGTCGAGTACTGCAGGCAGACGTCGCCGATGGTAGGGGTGTAGACGAGGGGCATGAGCTCGCGGATGTTGTCAATGAGTAGACGGTAGAAGAGGTCAAAGTTCTGGGCCTTGAGCGAAGACAGGTAGAGGTACTTGTCAACATCGGTCTGGCGGGTGTTGATCATCTTCATGGCCCGCTGGCACTGCGTCTGGAGGCTCTCCATGGTGTGGGGGATGAGGCCGGTGAGATTCCTGTTGACGCGCTCTTCGGGGGTGAAGGAGAGGCCTGTTTCGACCATGGCGGTTAGCTTGGAGGAGGTGTGGATGGGAGCACGAGGCAGGTATCGAAGAGGGAGACGACAAGCGCGTCCAGAGAGTAGGGAAGCCATGCGGGGTGTGTGAAGGACTCGAGGCAATGTTGGGGAAGGAGGAAAGAAGGGAGGCTATATAGAAGGGTACAACTGAAGGGATACGGCATGTTGGGGAAGCTGGTGCGTGCAGTAGGTCCAGTGCGGTGTAAGTGGAGTGCGATCAACTCACCTTTGTTCCAGAGGGGTTCGCGCAGGATCTGGTAGGCGGTGGCCTGAGTCTTGGGCACGTACTCGGTGGCACGGTATTGCTGAACCTCGCCAAAGGTGTTCTGGGAGTAACCACGGTGCTGGTCGAGAGAGGCCATTCTCATCTTCTCCTCAATGGCGGAGATGTCGACAGAAGACATAGGATTGAAGTCAGTCATCCTGCGACTGGACATGGACATGCGCTTGTTAGATATAGACGAGCGGGAAGAGCGGGCAGAAGCGACGGACGATGGCGAAGGCGAGGCGGACCGGGGCGTAGAGATGTCTGAGGAGCTGGCTGAACTGAAGGGATACGACGCCATTGACATTACCGGCGCATGTGTCGGTGGGAGAGTTGCGGAGAAGAAAGAGGAGGCGGGAGTGGGCGACGGAACGAGGCAATTAGTAGTAGCTGGAGCTCGGAGGCGAAGCAGACGAGCGTGATGAGGAGTATGGATAGTGGTGTAATGGGACCGGCCGGGACGTGTTATTAGTCGTTGATGAGGAGGAGGACTCGAAGGAGCAGACTTCGGAGAAGGCGCAGGAGAGTAATTTAGAGTGTGGTGAGAGCGTGGAGCAGCAAGAGTCGCATTGGATGGACCAACAGAGGAGATGGGCGTCGTGTTCCCTGCAACTGGATCGCGGACGAGGAAAAGTCGGTTTAAAACCTTGTGAGCTGGTCTGGTTCGCAACGGAGGCGTGCCCAGCCAGGTACCTCGACTTAGACCCATACGGACGGAGGATCTGAGAATGATAGGGAGAAGAGGGTTTCAAGGCGGTTTCAAAAAGGAGGGATGGCAGCAAGGCCAGGCGTAGAGGTACCAGGTACTTGAGAAGACCTGGGGGCGGGAGACGGGCGGACGAGGAACGAGAATTGGGATGGGATGGCGCGCTCTGAAGATGGGATGGCGGGAGCAAGGGAGCGCGGGTGGGTGTGCGTGTGCGTGAGCGTGAGCGTGCGGGCTTCAAGCTTCGATTCGAATCGCAGTTGTGTGATGTGCCTCCTAGGTTTCCAGGAGAAGGGGGACCAGGCCGTATCCTACCCGATTGGGGTCGGACAAGGTGTGTGACAGGGTGTGCGGCGTTGAGCCGGGAGACAAGGGGTCCGACGGGGGTCGAAGGTTGAGACAGGGGTGTCGGTGTGGAGGGTGGGAGAAGACGGAAGCCAAACCCGATTCCAGGGATTGGCAATTTCCTTTTTTCTTGTTGATGGTCGTATTTCGTGCCCAATGTTGGATGAATTGGAGAAGGCCGACTGAAAATTTTCGAATTGGGGTAAGGTCCACGGGCAGCTCTAGGCGACGCGACAGGGCGTGTACGTTGAAGGTCGGCGAGGGGGGTTCATTCGAGAGAGGGGCGTCAGTGAGGCGACAGGAGGCACGGCGTGGTGACGCCGGGACGGTATATCCGGCAGGTCTAGGGCAGGAAGTGACTCGCACTAGCAAACCGGTGATTAGTCTGGGAGACAATTTGAAGGCATGTTGGCGAACGGCCCGTTTCCGTCAGCTCACAATGGCGTAAATGATGCGATGTTCGTCTACGCTGGAACGGACATGGAAGCTGACGAACGACGAGAGATGCAGCGTGGCGGGCCATCCACAAGGGATATCGTACCTGGGACAGCTCGTGGTGGAGGCCAAAGTCCGTCTCAATACGACGGACCAAGGTGAGCTGACGGAATCCGGAAGGTCGACGTGGGCGTAGGATGTCAGCCCAAACAACGGCAGTCCAACCTAGTCTGTCCGCCGATGAGTGGGGTCGGGCTATCCGTTTAGATGCCCGTGAACTGCTTTTCTTTCCGAGTCGATCGAGTTGGCTGACTTGTGTCGGTTCCAAGATCGTTTCCCGATGATGGCGGCAAAAACAAAGTTGAGTGATTCCTGACAGCAAGTGCGCGACTGCTATTTCTAGATGGAGTACCTGCTGTGTCTGCCGGATGCCAGCTCCGACCACCGGATCGGTCTTGCCTTACTCAGACCGGATCGCTGGCGGTGACTCAAGGAAGGAACACTGGGAAAAGGGCGCGTTCCGGAAGACATCTTCGTTGCCAATCGGCCCTGCCCCCCGAACATTGTTTGCTCGAGTCACTCCACAGTCTCGGTTTGGTTTTTCTTCGTTGCCCTGCCCTGTCCTCTCCCCTTGCGACCCTCCACCGAGAAGCAGCCTCATAATTCGCACCCAAACATGAATAGGAATGTCAATACGGCCTCGGACTCGAGTGCAGAGACTCTGACGTATCGTCTTCTTCGCACCTGCACCTACCGGCGGCTAGCTGTAACCCAACGTTTTGTTGAGACGTCCGCGCCTCCAACCGGTGAGGATGCGCGATGTCGGCACAAACGTTAAGAAATCCCCGACAAACACGGCAATAGGTGTCAGCGGTCGGCACTTTCCATCGAAAAGTCGTCAGTCATGCAGCCAAATGTACGTTGTCGTCGCGCTCGCGCCCTCGACCCTGTCGCGCCTTGCAGCTGCATCCCGCCCCCTCACAACCAAAGGCACGACGACCCTTGAGCCACTCCACCAGAATATATCCACTCTGGCTTCCTCGTGAAGTGGAACACCTCGTTCGTGCTCCATCGCCGGCCGGACATCTCGCCGACGCTAACTGTTCCTAGCAATGACCTGTCCGGGACTCCTCCAACCTGCAATCCGCCGTCCGACGGTCCCCGGGACGGCCACGGAGCTGCGTCTGTCACCTCCCTCAACTCTCACCTCCGTGCGCACGCGACTGCTGTCTTATCGATACATTTGGTGTCGCATTCCCCATCGGTCTTGTTGGCGGGCTCGGCGTCAAGACAAATTCGATGGCTGGCACCGCGGCTGCTCGCCACACCATCCTTTTGCAGAAGAAAGGGGCTACGGTCACAAATGTCAGATAATGAAACGCGGGTCAACAGAGCAGAAGAGAAACCTCCAATGTCCAGCCAATGACGATCACGATATTTGATTGGCAAGCATACTCTTCAGGCTAGTCTCTATCCCAGCGTCCCGAACCGTTGTCCTCCAGGCCTGGGCAGTATGGGAGTGTGTTGCAATGCTGGGCTGGGCGCGCCTCCGGCCGCTGACGGCCTGTTGGGTCCGGGTCGGCCGTCGGAATTCTGACCCCTGCTGTCTTACAATGCGACGGTGTGCCTGCAGGTACCTTGCCCCTTGGCATTTTCCGGTCTCCTTCTGGAATATGGCTGAACATTTTGCAGAAGCCCAGCCGGAACAGACGACGCTCGTGAGACCGATCCCTTCGTGGTCACAAACGCTCGGCGGGATATCGGGCCACAGGTCTACCAGGCGGTTGTAAATCTCTTCCTATTCTCCTTCCAGTGTCAGAGTCTGCTATATCCCGGACGCCGACCCCTGGGGAACTCGTGTTCAATGCCCGATTGAATCGGCGTCGTTTGCTGTCCCCTTTTTCCCCACCATGCCGTGGGCGAGGTGGATAGAAACCCCCAAAATCCCCAATTCATCAATGTAACAAAATGGAAGGGGGAAACCATTGAGGACGTCGAGCACGAGACATCTGCATGGGCGGAATGACTCTCCCTACTGCGTACAAGCCTCAAACTTGACGAGCTCCCGATTTTGCCCGACTCCTCCACAAGGACTCCGCTTTAGCGGCAAGCCACAACAGCGTGGATCCCCAACGCATGCTGACGGCAGGCCCCACTGGTACCGAATGCCAGGCCCTGGCTCCAGAGTTTTCAGACCCCCTGGCTCTGGCTTCCCCCGACTGAACTCCCTCCTGACTTCACCTCTCCCCGTTCTACTTCTCCTTGCCGTTCATCAGACTCAATAAGGATCCTGTGCGAATTGAAACAAGGACTTCCACGCGTCCAAGGCCTCCTCCAGAGTCTCGTCACCCGCCCCCCACCCGTCTCAAACACAAGGTCGCTTGCAAATCATAGTTTCGGCCGTTTGGCAGCATGCACACGAAGTCATGCCAATTGCCGCTCTCGGTTTCCATTGGGCAAGACCAGCCTGTTGTTGACGGTACTTCAAATCGATACTTCAGACGAAACCACGTTAAATGGACGTTCGTGCTGCAACGCCTGTCGCCTTTCGGCCAAGTCCACGGTACTTGAGCTCGCACATGGCGTTCGTCCCGGCTCCCTGCCAACTTCGGCCTCTGCATGTGTCTAGGTGATGGCTCGGAGCGGTTCGGGTGTGCATCTGCATCGTGGAGGTCCGTCGGAGACAATTGATTGTAATCCCAAGACTTTTGAGTTGAACTCTCTTCGAAGCGCTTACGAACGCCCATTTCTTTCTTGTGGCACGATCAACTTCCCCTCATCACTGACCTTGGACGGTGAGCCCGAGTTTGGCCCGCCTGCCACTGCTACTTGATCGCCCGAGACACCACGGTAGCAGTTGGCTTGTCCTAATTCACCCCAGACTCCCACACGTGCTGAGACAACCTTCTTCACCCGCGATCCTGTCTTCGCCTTGGCAGACTTGGCGTCTGGACAACGCAGCCAAGCTTTTTGTCAACAACGACCAGACACTCCAACTTTAACCCAACACTTTGTCATCTCACCGCTTTGACCACCCCGTCCACCTGACCGGGCACCTGACGCTGACCTCAATATATATTACCTAATATTATCTAATAGCCTTCTGTGTTCACATTCCCGGCAGCAGGGAGACATTGTTGACAAAATCGCCGTGTTTCACCTGGCCCTCCGTGAGCATTCCCGGCGAGTCCCTCCTGACGACGATTCGATGTCACGGTTAAATGCCGGCCTCTCGTGTCACGCAAATGTTAGCCATCCCGCACGAACTGGACCGGCGTCGCTAGCCGGCTCCACCGGCGGCTCTTTTGAGCTGTGAGCAGAGGCTAGAGCTTCAGACCGGCCCTCGGCCCCGCATGGGGCTAAGGACGGGGGGCGTCGCACCCCGCACGATGCAACTTCGAGGTGTCACGATTCCGACAAGCTCCGTTGGTCTCCGTATTTCGGAACATGTTCGATTGGCGCCGCGCGCCAGCCAGTTTTTTTGGACACCTCCTCATCCTACCCCGGTTTCCATCTCTCGGGCACCAACGAGATGCAATCAGATGCAAGATCAAGTTGAGATTGCCGCCCATGATTGGGCCTCTGCTGCTGCAAGCTCTTCTCTGGGGAAACTCCTCGGACATTGCCCGAGTCCGCAATGGGGATTTGTCAACAATTCTTGTGATAGTTAGAGTTTTGTGCGTCCACAGCCTCGTCCAGTTCCCCCACACCCACCCTCACCGTGGCAATCAGCCCCACGCTCAAGGGAAGACTCGGGAGCATCTGCCGGGGTGCCCGAGTCCTTCCGAAAGGACAGAGCCAGTTGTGGAGTTCCTCGTGGACGATCGTGACAAGTCGAGGGGGCGCCGTAAGTCGTGGCCTATGAGGGCATCGGATCCCACAAACCCTTCAATGAAAAATCGACAATGCCGGTCATAATGACAGCGAGTTCCCCTCGTCTCTCTGAAAAAGTCTTGGAGTCGAGAATGAACGCTGCATTCTGGGAGCGACATCGGCCGGGCCGAGAGACCAATCGACTTACACGGTCCCTGTACCCCCCGAGTCCTTCCAGGTTTCGTCGTTTGGTTTCTTCAAGGCTGCAATCACATGGGTATGCAGCTTGTTAAGGCCCTCGCTTGTTCTGCTCGATCGCAGCATCAGCATCGAGGCTGTGGGCGTTCCGAGGCAACATGGCGTCGGTGTGGCTGCGTGCAATCATGATTCGTAGCAGTGATTCCGGACATGCCCTTGGGCGCGTCAACCTGCCATCTCACATGCCGAAAGTGGCCCTATATTCTCGTCAATCACCAGCCATCATGGACAACAAGCTAGCAACCTGCACGGGCAAGGAGGGCGTGCGACTGGAGTGTGCCGGTATGTATCGAAAAGGCTGCTTGCCTCGATAGAACGACACCCTTCCACCAACGGCGCAAGCAGTGAAACGGAGCGCCGTGCCAACCATGGCTGTTGAGACACGTCATTATATCTCGCCGCGGCTGCATAATGGTCTTGTGTAAGGCACATGAAGATGGCTGCGGGATACCAAGTCCCTTGTCCGAGGATGTCGGGTTGACTAGGTGCGAGCAGCGTTGCCTCCGAAATGTTTTCGAGGGCCTCTCCGTCGCATCTGGGGGGGGGGCGCATGTCTCCTTTTCTTCGTTCTGATCTCACTGACGAGATGCTCCGACACCAACGCCCGTGCCTTCAGTCGCTCCGGCATAGCTTTATAGCGTCACTTCATCGGTCGAGTCTCGTCGTCCCCGGGCCGGAAATTCGAGACCAGCGATATTAAATTCCGGCAGCTCCACTATGCAATGTTGCGGACGGGTGTAAGCACCGGGCCCGGGGCATCTCCGCCCAGGTCGAGACCTCCGCTCCGAGTCTTCGGGAATTGGCCGGGGGTGCATCAATATTACCGGATGCGGTAATAATGATATCCGGTCAAAGTTGTCTGACTAGAAGGAGAATAGACACCAGGTCGAGCCTTTTTGGGTCCAACATGTCGACTCCACGCAATATACAACGGTGTCGACAGCACTTTTGCGAGTGCTCCGCCCACTATCTTCGGTCAAAAGCGTGGAATCGATACCGCGGGCTCACAGATAGGGCTTCGAGCTGCTCAAGGGGCTCTGCACCCGAGAGGCCTTCTCTAGGGCTATGTTGACACGATCGGGGGCCTATCATCTAGCAGTGCTGTTGGCATCTCGGTACTCGTGCAAGTTGTCATCTTGACTGAATGAAACACAATGGTCTCCTAGATGGCTCAAGGAATGTTTGGTGTGATCGGGGCTTTGTTTTTCTCCTGGTCAAAGGCGTAGTTGTCGGCAAGATGAGTCGCAGTCAAGGCCAAAGGAAACCACCAGCTTGTCGGTAATACCCGTGGGTCTGAGCCGGGTGGTCGACTGACAGGCTCTCAGAGGTGGTTACGACTCATGGGGCACAGTCCGCAGAGCGATGTACGAGTATCGTCTCCCCAGTTCCGGCGTTCGGTATCGATTCGGAGGGCGGGTGGTGGGCCTTTGACTGCCTGAACACCTCGTTGTGTGGTCGTGGGTGCCTGGTCGGTAAACGCAGGTACTCGAGATGGTCGGTCGCCAACAAAGGGATTCTTGCCAAACAGTTTGGCTTTGCATGTCGGCTTGACCATAAGGTAACCGTCTCTGTGAGATTTCACGAGTATGATTTCGGATTCCCTGCCGACTAGAACGGAGGAAGCCAGAGACATGATACCCGTGAGGGCCCATCGTGGCCGCTGCGAGAGGCTGCGGAGCGCCACAAGCAGCTCGCATGACATTGCGCTCGTGCAAAATGGTCGGCAAGACAACAGGTTCCGCTCTCAAACCGGCTAATCTGCTTATACCCGTCGTCTCTTCGCTTCAAGCTCGGGTGTTCGGAGTCGCTTTAGGGATGCTTCATCGCTGCGTATGACAGTGAAGCAAAGCCTGCGAATGATGGTTGAGACGAATCTGTGCATGGTAGAAAGAGATTGCCGTTGTCATAAATCATCGATTAGAAGTTTTTCTAGGTATATGTTTATAAATAAAACTACATTTGAGTCAATGTCGTGTCGACTCCATGGTTTTTTTGTGTCTGCCTAGCTCGCTTACCACAGAATTACTCGGGTGCAACTGTGAGATTATTTGAGAGCTTAGGTCGATCGCCGTCTGGTCGAAACTCTCCCCACTCGAGCAATTTTTCTGAGCCTCCGAGTCGAAACTCGGACTCGCGCCCATTCTTTCGTCTTCGCGTGAGGCCTGTCTAAGGTCTATAATTCAGTTGAACATCGTCGGCTCCAAGGATGATGGCATGCTATCGACACTAGAAGTTGTGTGGCAGCTCTGTCAGCCTTCCTAGAAGCATCCATCGCGGGGCTTCTGTGGGGACATGTGCTGAAGCTTGCAGTCTTGTCAGGTAAAAAAGACCGATGCAAGGGTAGTCGGGTTAGATTGTGTTCCGCGACTCAGGCAAACGTGATGCGAGGCATAGGTAGGCGGACCTTCGCGTGGGTATCGTTGGGTTTCCTCGACCCGCCCCTCCGCCCAGAGGCCATCTTGTTTGTATGCTTTTGTTCGTCCTGGCGTTGGCTGTCGTCAACGTCTAATCGTGGTGTTACCGCGGTCGAAACGACTGCATCTCGTACGTCTGCCACTCTGTGGCATCTGAAAGACCGGTTTGCCGACCATTCCGTCCGCTCGGCGCCGCGTTTATCAGATCGTGGAAGCTACCCAGCACCTTGTCCTCCCGCTCGCGTTGATACTTCTCAGCACCTGGAGGAAACCCACCAAGCATCTTGTCTTCGTGCCCGTCTTCAAAGGTATCGGGACCATGGTGGTACGCCCCGAGCTCCGCCGTAGGCGCTCCGAGCATTTTGGCTTCATGGCTCTGTGCAAAGGTGTCGGGACCGTGCTGGAAGGCGCCCAGCTCAGCCTGGGGAGCCTGGGCCAGAGCCGCTACCGGCTGCGACTCACGATTTATATCGAAAGTTTCCGGCCCGTGATGAAAATCGCCGAGTTCGTGCTGACGTCTCGGCACGTCACGCACGGCCACCTCCAGCTCGTGTGCGCTTGGAAGTGGGTCGGGATCGTTGAGATTTGTTGTAGAGTCGGCTTGTGATGAAGC
>JAIMZG010001388.1:0-17101 GCA_020466075.1 Colletotrichum coccodes
AGCTTGGAGTGGATGTAGAGCTCCTCCTGGATCCAGTTGCGGATCTCCGTCTCGGGGTCCTCGTCGTCCCAGGGCTCGTCCTCGATGGACCCGGAGTTGGCCATGGCGTGGTGGGCGACCGAGTACTTGCCCTTGAGCTCGCTGTCGCCGAGGCTCGCCTCGAATCGCTTTTTGGCGTCCAGCGCGCTCTGGGCCGCCGCCTCCCTGCCTCTGCCTGTCTGTTCCGCCTTGCCACCCATGTGTTCGTCGCGTTCCTTCTCGGTGGGATCGCTTGACCCGTGGATGCCGGTGCCCATGACCTCCTCGGCCTGCGCGCGCTGGACCTCGGCGTACTTGACACCGGTGTCTTTTTCTCTCCTATCCACTGCCGATGTCCTGTTCAAACGGTCGTAGGAGCGCAGATTGAAGAAGAAGATGTGTTTTCTGGGATCGACACCCTCCTTCTTTACCTGCTCGAAGATGGAGTGCTCTCCACGGCAAATCGACTTGTACTGGTAGTCCATGATGGCGCGGGTACCCGTGGCGGCATCGTCGCGCAGGTCGCCGGCGAAACCGGGGATGGCGGGGATGAGGATGATGACGCGGAATTTTCGACCCTCCTTGCTGGCCCGGACGACGGCGTCGACGATGGCGCGGCCGATGGTGTTGTGGATCGGTGTCTGCTGGTCTCCAGTCGCCGTGATGAAGAACTGGTTTTCAATGTAGACAAAGTGCTCGGCCTTGCTGATGATCTCGGAGTATGCGTTCTGGATCGAGTGGTCGGTCAGGATACCGCTGGACCAGTCGGCGCTCGAACGCACAATCTGGGCATGCATCGTGCCCTTGTTCTCCAGGTTATGCAGGCTTCGCTCGTCGAGCGGGTGCGTGATGTATTCTCCGACGGGGTGCTTGGGCCTCTGGACTCCCACGAGATCTTCATCCTCGGCCAGGCGACCGCGCAGCTGGATCCAGTCGAATCGCTCGTCCCGCTTGTACTTGTCACGTTTTACAAAGTTCCAGCGCAGCACAAAGTGCTCCGCAATATCATATACGCATGGGCCGACAAGACCCATCGACACGTCGTGCCAGGGCATGCGGCCGTACTCGGCCTTGCTCAGCTCGTTCTGCTTCCAGTCCTGAACGTTTTGGAAGTCCATGATTCTGTTGTTGTTGAAATCCTGTCCGGGCCAGACCTCGTTCTGGACACCCTCGGGGTGCGCGTCGGCCAGAGGGTGGGTGTGGCTGTCCCAGCGGCCGAAGCAGAGATCCAAGCCTCCGATAAAGGCCATGGCGTAGTCGATTACGATGAACTTTTCGTGATGGGCCCAGTAAAAGGTCATGTCGGCGCCGTTGGACATGAAATTGTGGTCGGGGTGGCGCATAATCTTGATGTTGCCGTAGCCCGGAGTGCCCTCGGGGCAGAGCGCCTGCAGCGCATGTTTGGTGTGGGCGGAGTTGCAGGTCAGCGCGGCCTCGACTTCGCGGTAGACGATGATGTAGATCTGGACGCCGGCCTCGGCGCGGCGCTTGAGGACCTGGTCCAGCCTCCATTCCTGGTTGAAGTAGGGCGGGCGGCGCAGGAACAGCTCGGGGGACAGCCACCAGTCGCAGATGTAGATGGTCTCCTTGGCGGCCTCGAGGGCCTCGGAGACGGCCCAGAAGTAATCACGGCCGTCGACGTACCACTTGATCAGGTTGCGTCGCGCTCCGGGAAGAAGGAGTTGAAGCGGTGTTCCTCAGCGATCTTGGCTCGCTTGTCGTCGGTGGCCTTTTCGTGCTCTTCGTCGTGGCGGTGATTGGCGTTGAACTGTGGACCGTGTCAATGTCAGTCTCTTGGTCGCGGGCCGAGAGGGGCTTGAAAAATGCTTGTTTGTGGGTAGAGGGTGCCGGCTTACGAGGTTGGCGAGCTTGCCAATCTGGTGCTTCTTGTGCACGAGGTGGACCTTTGCGTCATGGAGATGGGTCCCTTCGAGCTTCTCCTCGAGCTCGCGGAAGGGCTTCTTCAGCCTGTCCATAAAGCCGCCGCTGCTCTCCTCCTTGTGGCCATGATCGCTTGTCGTCATGAGCCCCATGGTCGCGAAGGTGTGGAAGGGGGGGCCTTGGGACGGGGGTATCGAATCGAAGTCACGCAAGCTCTGTCTCGGTCTCACTACAGCTATGGTATCTCTAGGTCACGGATTCGTGGGCTGATCTGGTGTGGAGGGGTATCTCAGGTTGCGCGGGGTAAAGGGAATGGCGGGGAGGGTAAGTTGAGGCACTCCAGCCACGCGACAACGGCAACTCGGATAGGGGAAAATGAGCTTGAGCTTGAGCTTGAGCTTGGGCTTGGGCTTGGGAGGGGATAGTCAAGTAGAGAAGAGGAGAAGACAAGACGGAAGAATGGCAACGACGGAGGCGCGAGGGGAAAGCTTAAGTGAAAGCTTGAAACCCAGGCTATGTCATCTGCGGGAGACCAGCAGCAAGGCAAGGCAGTCTGGCCGGAATCAGGATTGCCCACCAGGAACGAGAGAGGGAAGAAAACAAAAGTGTGGGCGCAACGCTGGAACAGACTGGGGCTGGAAGGAGTTACGACTCGGTACGACTGGGATACGACACGACGTTCGTTGGAGGTCAGACGGGCGCGGACACAGCTGAGTTGCTGGTTCTGGGCTTAGCTGGGCGCGGCGACGTACCTCGTCCTCCTCTGCTCACTTGCACACCACACGTTACTCACGCAATAATAGAGGGCGGGGCAACCTGACAATCCTCTGGGTCGGACGACTCGATTCTTGGACCGGCATGGCCCTTGTATAGCGTACCATACGACCCCATCTTGTCTCTCTTTGTGCCTGCGATGATCCGGATGCGAGATTGAGCCCCTGCTGGTCATTCAGGGACACCTGGGACGTGACCAAATCCAGCCAAGCCGACCCTCCGTCGTCCAGGGGGTGGGAGGCCTGGGAGAGGAAGCAGTCTTGGTACTGTGGTGTACCGAGAGACCCAATATGCAAGTCCGCGCGTCTTGCGCCTCTTCCGCCAGCTGATTGGAACTACAAATCGGTGGTCGGGGCCGATGAACTGGCAGCTGCATCGCGATTCTCAGCCCGGCGAGCGCTCGCGTGCTCCTTGGTCCTGTTGCTGGGGGAGGGGGAGGGTTGGTGCTGAATCAGAGTTTTAAAGAGACATTGGAACGGGGCCACTGGACCCCGAGGCCCAATCTCGCCCAGTTCGCTGTTTCCATTCTTTCTGTCAAACGTCGCTGCCAGGTGGTGCTCGTCGGCGTTCGCGTGAGCTGGCAATAAATTAAAAATGTAAATAAATAAAATAATAATAAATTCACACAGCTGCAGGAAACCAAACCCAAAACCCAAAGGAACGACTGCCCCGCGCTCGGTGCGCCGGTAGCAGGGAGGGCCTCTGTCGGCATTGGCCCAACAATGATAAATTGGTCAGAGTAGCGCCGTCACTGGCCAGGAGCTGCCGGTAGGGTGGGCCACCACTCTAACTTGGTATTGACGTCATTTAACAGCAGTTGGTCGGAGCTTCAAACTGTATCCCGTTGTGAACCGCGACATGCAGCTTCTTGCTTTAATCGCAAAGCTGGCTAACCGCCTTGTCATGTTTCCACGAGTCTCGACCACGACTGCCCAGGCGAAAAAGGGCACGGCCGAGTGCCGAACTCCGACTTGTCCTTGTCATGGGACGGAATGCCATGCCATGGCGCCATTCGAGCTGCCTTAGCTCTCTCGTTGGGTGGAGGGGAGACTTGGATCGGCTTAGGTACTGCTAGGTTCCCGGCCAGCGTCCATGTCATAGCTTGTGACGTCACGCCAGCAGGTACCCGTTGACCTTGGGAATTGCTGTGTCCCGGCCGAGTCTGGAAAACTGGCCCACGGGAACGCTCCTGAGATGAGGATGAGATGTATCTGAAACCGGTCGTTACACTTGACGACGGTAGTAGCCTGTTGTCGGGGGTGCTTAGTCGAAACCGAAGCCCGTGTATTCGGTGTGTCGTCTGCTTTGGCCGGTTCAAGCTGTATTTCTATGATGAAGAGGAAAATCTCTCCCGGCCGCCAACAACATTTGAGACATGACCCTGAGCTGAGACTCGCCAGCCGGCCCTGCCAACGGCCATCGTCGACCAAACCTGCCGACCGGGCCATGCAAGAGTCCCAAACCTGCCTCAAGGGAATCTTCCTGCTTCCTGGTCGCGCCTCCCAAGGGTCATGCGAACCACTTCCGTCGTTGTTCAAATGTCCAATTCTCGACAAGTCGACAGACGGGACTGTAGTCGTAGGTGAGGCTCACTCGAGACCTTGCCAGACTAGCATGGAAGGCAACCCCCGGACCAGGTTGATCGGCCGCAAGTCTCTTCGCAAGGCGTAGGGCTACGGCTTGGCACTCGGTCTGCCAGATCCAATCATGATAATTACACGGATTGCTCGATTGGGAGCTGCCGGGTGCTGTTACTCTACGTGGCGGGCCGTGTTCGCGTTATTGCTGTTGCCTCCTAGTTTGCAAATCATTGCGGCTTGACATATTCCATTTGTCCCAAACCAACGGTCACGCTAAGACGCCATACCTCCCCGAGACATCGTAAACGTGTGTCACATTGCGGTCCCGGCTGTGTCAACAAGTCAATGAAACACGAGAGCCCGGATGTCGATGCTCTGCCGGCACTGCATGTCGTCCATCTCCGGATCCCGGAACGCACAGTGGGCCGCCCGCCTTACCACCGACGTGTCCGAGTCAAAACATTTGATGAGCAAAGGCTCGTCCGGCCGCTGCCTGTCTTTAAAGTACCACCGGTGCGCTGGGTTCGGCTTGATGGTCCACGTCTCGGCACGGTGTCTGGGGTAGATGATGGCCCCCGGGACGAGGTCCTCCTCGGCGACCGTGTTCCCGTCGGCAACGGCCAGCGGGTCCTTCCGGACCGTCTTAATGGGCCGCCAGATGTTGATGATCTGGAACCGGCGCTTCAACAATCCGTCTGCCTCATGACCGAGGTGGTGCCTCGCCATCATGACGGCGCCGTCGTAGGACTGGTCAACGTGTGCCTTGTGCAGCGGCCCACGGTGCTCGGTGTTACGCTCGCCCAAGCTGTGCCAATTGGCCGGGCCCCGGCGGATCTGGTGGTTGAAGATGACGACCTTGCTGGCTCCGGTGCTGGTTCGTCGAGGACCCCGGTGAGCATGGGTTCGCGAGAGATGGCCCACTGCCATTTATAACCCTTACACCGCCCAGGCCCGCCCGCTTGAGCCGACGGCTTGGGGAAATGAAGTGCAACTCACATGTCCTTGTACACCTTTTCCATCTCGGGGTAGTAAACAGCCTTGACCTTCTCCTCGTCCGTGAAGTCCGTCTCAACACTTGCGTGGCGGATGTACTGGAATCCGTGGGTATCGAGGGTGAACTTGTCCTCGTCACCCGTGATGTCTGTGACGGTCATGGTTCGAGGCGTCATTTTCCTTTCGTTTGTGACTTTTTGACTGGAGCAAAAAAGGACATGAGCATGTGATCATTGGAAATGTCGATAGCATTCGAGACGAGATGACATGGCGACTGAAAAGCGGCTTACCCCCCAACGACGATTGGGGTCGGAGGAGATCCGTCGCCGGGGTCGTCGTAGTAGTTGATGGTGGTGACAACTGTACGCCGGGCACGTCCCTCTGCCTCTGTGAATACTGTCTGAGCCGTGTCTGGCAGACATTGATGTTGCGCCGTCCCCACCGCCATTATGGTGTGATTTCTGGTATCGGAACTCGTATCAAGGCAATGATGGTTAGCAGGTGTTTTCAGGGTCTCGAGATGGCGAGGTCGATGTCAAGGTGCCGTTCGTCCCACTCTGCAACTCTGTTCTGCGTGGACCACGAACTCGAAAAGACGAGATGGATTGGACGAGGAGACGCAAGGCGAATCCAGGGACGCAATGGTGTTCACAAGTCTCCTGTGCATGAACCGGACGGTAGACGATGGGAGGGGAGACCCTGAGCTTAGCCGGCGGCACGGGAGAGAGGGAAGGGGCCCGACTGGACGGAGCTCCGCATTCTCCTTTTTCCGCGACCCCGCGATGTACAGTTTATAAACCGTAACGATACAGTACTGGAAGAGAGCGGTGACGTGCTTTTTAGGGCATGTTTCTGCTTGAGAGGGGATGAGGGGCAATCCATCTGACACTGTGCGGTACGTGTCGAAACAGGACCAGCGATGAGGCCGTTGCAGCACCACTATTGGACCCTCAATGCCTCCCTCTCCCTTCTGCCCCCCCCGCGGTGCACTGCGACAGCTGCGGTTTGGCGCACTGGATCCCCAATGGGCGGTCCAGGTCCAGCCTGTGAGGGTCCAGTGGCATTGCTCTAGTGGGGTCTTTGGGGTCCGGATGGCCTGTCTGATGTGCAAGAGGTCCCCGCCATGCTGTCCTGCGTATGCGTGGCGTTCCCGTGCTTGACCGCCCCTCGATTTCCCATCTGGTCTGGCTTGGTTTTGGTTTCTGTCTCGACAGCTTTAGAAACTCTCTCCTTTGCTCTCTCTCACCCTTTCTCTCTCTCTCAACAATTTCTCTTTCTCTCTCTCCCCCTCCAACTGTTCCTTCGACCTTCAAACAATCGAAACGATCACCCAAAACCAGACACAATGGCAGCTCAGATCCCCCCCGGCGGCACCTACCTCGACACCTTCAAGAAGTCCTTTGTTGACGTCCCCGTCGACGCCGAGAAGGAGAATGCCATCTCCACCTCCGAGTTCCTCGACGCTTCCGAGTCTCTGACCACCATCTTCGGTACGTTTACTTGTTCCCCTAACAAAGTGGTTATACTACGCACAATCATCTTTGATGGTCCCTTGTTCTAACAACGAACTTCTCTTGCAGATGCCCTCGGAGGCGTTGCTTTCGGTCCCGTCAAGAGCGACATGGGCGGCAACATCAAGGTACAATTCTCCCCTTGCCCTCCCTAAGCGACCCCCTCCGCCGCGTCCTCCCTTGACTCGAGAGCTTGGACGACACCATACACACAGCCATCGTTGCTCCCATTGTCGACGTACGAACACCCGCTGACACTCCTTGTCCCGCAGAAAATCCGTGAGCGACAGCTGGCTGCCCCCGGCGAGTCCGCCACCCTTCAGGACCTCGTCAAGAACGAGCTGGCCACCAAGAAGCACGTTGCCACCGAGGGTCTGCTCTGGTTGACCCGGTAGGCCGCCCAGCCTCGATACGTGTAGTGGAACAAGCATGAAAGCTGACAATGGTCCGTCTCTTAGTGGCCTCGAGTTCACCTGCATCGCCCTGAGCCAGAACGTCGCCAAGGACTCTGAGGAGCTCTCTGAGTCTTTCCGCAGCGCCTACGCGACCACCCTCAAGCCCCACCACAGCTTCCTCGTGAAGCCCATCTTCAGCGCCGCCATGAGCGCCTGCCCCTACCGCAAGGACTTCTACGCCAAGCTTGGCTCCGACCAGGCCAAGGTTGCCGCCGATCTCCGCGTCTACCTCGCCGCTCTCGAGAAGATCGTCGGCATCCTCAAGGGTTTCCTCGCCAGCAAGGACGCCAAGTTCTAAGCCCGGCGCTTCCTGTGCCGATGGATGTAAAAGAAAAGAAAAGAGAAAGAGAGAAACATGAACGAACGATGACGATATGATGGAAGAAAACAACATGTCCGTGTCGGTGTCAGCTGCGGTGCGAGTACACCGTCAGCCACGAGCCAGTTTACGCAGCCTAGAAATGAATCACTACCTCGAAGCTCAAACAAAGCCTCTGTTGATCGATTTGAGTCGATGCAATGAGACAAAGCCTGCACAATTGCTGTTTGATAGTTGCCATTCCATCCGCCAACGACACTGCGAACAGGTCAAGGTCCCCGGTAACGACATATATAGTCGAGTCTGTTCGACTAGCCTGTGGTTTGGCATTGCGAATCTGACACACAACCTCGAAACAGACACCACTTCCGCAACCCCCGCCACTCTCATCCTTCTGTTTTCACATTTCGATATGTCGCTCCCGCTGCCTCCCCGCGATCTGGGCGAGTTCCAGATCACATTACCTCCTGAGCTTTACCTCGTGATCGCCGAAAAACTAGGCCAGGAACTCACAGAAAAATCACCAGCTGACAATTCACATGCCTCACGCCCGCACTGGGCATCTCTGCCCCCGGGGTTCCCGCCCGCGTGGACCATGCTCCAAGATGACGAGGGTGAAGACGACAGTGACGATGATGGCGATGACGACGATGCCTTAATCAAAGCGCGCGAGGTCACCGGACACATCAAGCAGATGTATCCCACTTTGGCCATGCTCGAAGCGAGCACGGTTAACCGCTACTACCGTGACAAGATTCTCCTCATAGCTCTTCGCTGGGACGCTCAGAGCGAAAACCCGAGAGCCATCTATCACGCCGCCGTGAACAACCACGTGACACTTCTCAACCACGCTCTGAGTCAAAAAAACGCTGAGCCAGACCATGTGCCACATGGACTTGCTTTGCCTTTGTTCACACCGATGATGGTAGCCGCGGCGAAAGGCTACTTGAACGTCGTGGACCTGCTTTTGAAGAAAGGCGCTGACGCTGCTCACGAGTTTGAGGCATCTGGTATGAGGACCTGGCAAGCTGCTGGACTCTTCTCCCAGAGTTACGATACCATGCTCGATCGTCCGGAGGACATCGCTGCCGTAGATCACGTCACAGCCGTCCATTGCGCCATGTCGGCTCCTCAGAACGCCATGGCTATCACCGAAAAGATCTTGGCGAAGGTGCCGGATGAATTCTTCGACAAAGTAGCCGATCCGGATGCCAAGATTCTCGCCTTTGCCGTTGCTGCTGACCTAGTCGACTTGATCGAACTGCTGTTACATCACAACGCTGACTTTGACCATGGCGGACTGACAGAACACTCGTTGCCAATCCCAGTCCTCCACCACGCCGTTTCTGGCAGAATGGTCGACAAACTGCTCCGGTGTGGAGCGAGGCTGCAAACACCACTCGCCGTTGGGCTCAATGCCCTACATGCTGTCTGTCTCCGCCCAACCGACTGCCATACCGCAATCGAGGAGCTCGTCCATCGCGGAGTTGCCGTAAACGATGGTACAGCAGGCGGGGCACAACGCGGCATTCTCATCAACAGCCACCCGCGTCTTTTCTCGAGGATCCCTCAAACGGCCCTGAATTTCGCCTGTAGGCATGTCAACCTCCCCCACATCAGGACCCTCCTGAACCTAGGCGCGAACCCTCTAGGGTTGGCCGTGACGACGACACAATGCCAAGACCGCGGCAATGGTGAGTTCTTCCAGGTAACACCATTTCACGATCTGTTTCTCCCGGATAACCTGTTACATAGCCCTATTGTAGGCAACGGTGCTGCTTTGCGCGAGAGCCTCTACGGAGCTGTCCAGGAGCTATTGGCACACCCTCTCGGCCGACAGGCGCTATCTCTCAAACAAAATGTCTGCTTTGGCTCACTGGAAGCAGGCTCAAAAATGAAACAAGAGTACTGGGCCGACCGCAGTATCTTGGATGTCGAAGAGTACGGTGAGTTCACGCCTTTCCAACTGTTCTTCTTGCAGCCCCTCGTAGACGACGACCGTATCCCTGCTGCGATGCTTCGCGCATGTGATCAAGACATTAGAGAACAGATCAATACGATCACAGAGCCGTACGGGGTGACACCTCTTCTAGCTCTCCTAAGCCATCGATTCGACCACGGCGTTGGCGAGGAAATCTTTTACCGGCCGAAGTTGGTCGAGTGGCTCTTGGAGAACGGCGCCGATCCGAACATACCCGACAGGGAAGGTTTCACCCCTCTGCACTACGCTGTCTTCTGGCTCGACCATGAAGCTGTCGATCTCCTGCTGGCGTTCGACGCCAGGATAGAAAACCGCCCCAAAACCTTGCCTACGCCCTTGGAAGTAGCCTTGGGCCGTGTATACAAAGACAGTCACATGGATCATGATCTGGAAGAGAGCATATGGAAGCGGATGATCAAGTTGGCCGGGTTTGATACTGGCGACTGGTCACCGGACATGACGGGCATTTACTCTTGCGTCCAGCGTTGGGCGCCGGGCGCTTGGCTGCCTACATGCGCGCTCCCCGGGTTCGATGATCAGTTCAAACAAATTCTCAGGTGGGATCATGAAACGACGAAGAGAGGTGCGGTGTAATCCTGCATCAGGAACTGCGCGACAAAGGCGTTACGACTGTGATACAAGAACAGGGAGCCCACCGCAGAACCCACATCTTCGAGGCCCTCGTCAACGCCAAAGGCACTCTCCCTTTGGCAAGACCGAGGGAGCTCGGGTACGTTGACGGCGTAAAGGCCTACAAGTACAGCGTCCTCGATTGGGCGGCTGCAACGGGTCAGCATGACCATCTCCTCGAAAGGCTTCTGCACCTCGGCGGAACGGCATTGTCGGGACACCATTGCCCCTGCTTTGATTACAACACCATGACATGGAATCAAGTCCGTGAGAACTGGGCACGTTTTAAGACGGTGACTCTTAATGAACTCTTGTTTTGACAAGTAGCCTTGCCCGGTCGATGGGTAGACTGCGCTTGGGTTTACCCTGGTATGCTATCCTGTGTATTCGTTGTCTGGATATGCTTCTCTGCTTTTTGGGCGCTTCGCTTTGCTATTTGAGGAGCCTTACGCTCTCCGGTTGTTATCAAGTGATAGAAACCATCTGTTGGTTCCACTAGGTTATAAATTGTAAGCGCTCAATGAGATGAAATGAACATTATGACGAGCCGTCTCGATGTGCGCCGTTGGAGCCTTGTCGATGCAAGTCACATCTTAATAGGCATAGCCAAGAGCCTGCTCCAGCCACGATCAAGCCTCTGCCAATACTTTTCACCACTCAACTAGTGAATGTGAAATCACACCATAGAGCCAGGCGATCTACATCGTAAGTATAGGCCGAAGTTTTGGTGGCAAGGATTGATGTTTGTTTCATGCCATGTATCACGACCTGCCCCCGTCGATAGTAATATACATGTCAAAACATACTGTTACAAAAACAACTTCCTGAAGAACCACGCAGTCCCTCCTCCGAACGGCTCAACTCACTCAACCCAGACAGAAAGCAGCACCGACCGCCAGGCCTAGCATCAAAACAACCCTCTGAACCCCTGCGTTGACGCCGCCGCTCCTACCATCGCCACCCTCGACCTCGGCCTCGGCCTCTTCTTTGGCTCGGGGACAGACGAGTCTCACAACCGGCCTGCTCTCCCTCGCCTTGCTCCCGTCCTCCGGCCCAAACGCAATGATGGTCGGCCTCACGAGACCCCTAGCCAGCTCCAGTCGCCCCTCGTCCCCTTCCTCGCCCGGCTCCGACCCCCAGCCCAGCATCTGCACCCCCCTCAGACTCCCCGCGCCCGAGTCCCTCGCCCGCCAGGACCGCAGCCCGCCCCCCCGTAAAGAGTTGTGCGAAGCGGCCCACCCTTCCGAGCCCTCCCTGGGCGAACACCCCGGCGGGATCGCGAACGGGCAAGAAACGTTCCGGTTGTTGCGCCCCCACGCCTCGCCGACCGCCTCCTCGATGGCCCGCCGACACGTCTCGTTCCACACGCTCCCGCACGCCCCGTCGTCGTCGGCCAGCCGCCGCACCTGCGCGCTGCCGGCTTCGAAATAGGTCGTGAACTGCGAGTAGCAGACCCGCCAGCTCGCGTCCATGTCCCAGTTTCCTTGCGTCTCGTCGTCGTCGTCGTTGAAGAGCTTGGTGGGGGGGGTTCAGCGTGACCCGGACGCCGGCGATGAACTTTTCCCTGTCGGCGCCGTCGACCTGTCTCTCGCCGGCGTTGGTGAGCGGGATGTCGCTCTGCACCGCCACCGTGACGGACCAGCCTTCGGTCTCATTGCCGGGGTACGGCCCCGAGACGTCTGGGCCGGAGAAGGGGTAGTGGGCCGAGTAGGCCGGGTCGTCAAAGTACGAGGCCCAGACGGCGCCGTCGATGGAATAAGGCCCGTGTGTGTTTCTGAGGGATTGTTGCAGGTAGGCTTGCCGGGTTTGCTGGGCCGCCGCGAGGTTTGCGGCGGCCAGGAGGGCCAGGAGGATGGTTGCTGGGTCCATGACTGCCCGGAACGTGTATTGCATATGGATTGTACGATATTCAAAGGCCTATCTCAGCCTGGTCGGAAAATCAAAACTCTCCTGATTGCGGACATTAAAGGACCAGTTTCGGGTCCCTTAAATGCTCTCCCTTGTCCTTGTAGATGCTCATGCTCGAGCCTGTCGATCCTCCCGGCACCCGTAAGCGCCATGGCGATGATGAAAGCCAAGCTTACCACGCCTTTGGACCCGACCAAGCGCGCGCCCGACAAGCGGCTCAGAGTCCTGTGTAAAAAGGCTATCGACAGTCTCGTGGCTGCATCCTTCCAGTACAGATGGGGTTCCGACTGGCTGGCTGTCGGGCGATGATGACCGGGACAAGTCTCTTCGCATGCCGGCGATCCCAGAAAGGTGGGTAGAGAGAATTGCATGACTGAAGATCTGTGTCCTTTTCCGGCATGCCTGCTGCCTGGCTGTCGCAGCTCAACAGCTGCGAATCACAGAACGATTCATTGTGGTCTTTTGCTGTTATGAGGTGTCGTCTTTTGGCCAAGTCGCTTCCTTCGCCCGTCTTAGCCAAGTGTGCCATGTCCTGTTCCAGTGACTGGCGGCGTCATTTCCTCGCGACAGACATGAACCATTTCACTGATCTCAAGAGCGGCTCATGTCCTCAGTTTCGAGGAGTTCAACTCGGTTGAAAGCAATACAAACGACATCTCCCGCGCGATATGCGTTCGACCCGCCATCGTGTGATAGTATGCGACGAAGCCACTGGAATTAGGTCTCGAGCAGTGTCGCACAGCTGACGACGATTGAGATGGCAAATCTTGGTCTTCGAGGAGTCTTTTGCTGCAGCAAGAACCTTGTCAGTGTCATCTGGGGCAATAGAGCAGCAAACGACGCAATGACGAGTATTTTCCAATGCTCACGTCTACGCCGCGATCGAAGATGTAAGGGAAAATCGGACCCCAATCGAAGGGGAATCGAATTTTGGCCTGCGCGATGTACATTTATCGATGAAAACACGGATATGTCTAGCCTCTGGGCCCTTCCAGGCCTTTGAGAGGAAATGAGGTTTTGAAATCGGTTGGACTTTTCACATATACTATTGGCAGGTCCCTGACTGGAAAACATGTTGATCGTGATGCCGAGGATCAGACTGTTGAAACAGTCTATCACCACAACTGGATGTGCAGTATGGCAGCAGGAGCAGCACGATAGACAAGAAATGAATGACCCGTGCGCAGGGCATAGACGATTCTAGCAGTCGGGCTGCCTTTTCCGAGGTGGTCTCATCCATAGCTCCCACAGCTGATGTATGGCCCATGTATATAGAGTATCGCACTTGCGTCTGTTTCCGGTCCGTATTCAATGTGGATAGACAATGGAATAACCCAAAGGTGAAACGAAGAGGCGGTACTACTTGATGCCAGGCTATAGCGACGTAGCTCTCAACAAGAACGTATATGCGTTGCCATTCTTCAACGTGTAGAGGTGCGCTGAGCTGTGGTAGACAGTTCTGTGGACGGAGCTTCCACAACTTGTCATGGAAGAATAATCGGCTCGCCAAGGTCGTGGCTGTAGGTATTTCCACTCTACAAAGGCGCCGTCGAAGCTTTCTTCAATGTTGACTTCTCAAGCCTGACAAGCTATCGAGCCATCCTGGGTGACAGCCCTCGTGGTCTTCTCAAGGTTTATGGAGAATATCAAGTTTTGCGTGTAAGCTTGCTCCGGAGCCCCCGGCCGTCGAGTTGGCCACGAACAGACTGCAGGAAACTGATCACAATCTCTCCAAAGTCTGCCCTTCGGTGAAGACGACGAGTCGACAACACGAACAGGACCGGCAGCTAGGCCCCCAATTTACCCGGAACATATTGAAGAGGGGAAATCATGCGCGGTAGGGTTCATGTGAAATTGAACACTGGAGTTTCGGAAAAGAATGTTCCTCGACAGCCGACGGTGTGCATCTGCCGGGCTGCTGCTTCGGTCCCGATCTCAGCCGTCAGTGATTCATTTGCGCAAATTGTAGGACTGAGTAGACTGTGCCACTCGCAGCTGAACTGGGCTGACATCGTAGATGCCTGTTGATTGCATACGCCGGCCTGCAGTTCAAGAACGTCGATACGACCGCCTTTGAGGTGAAAGGAGATTGGTTTCTCTGATCCGGGGGTTTATGCCTCACGGGGCTGACGGGATGAAGCTCTCTTTCCGAGAGCCCCAACGATGGCGGAAGAATGTTGCTCGGGTTCGTAGCGAACTGCCTCGAAATAACCTCCTGGGCAGGTCTAGCTGTCTTTCAATTACAGTTGCTGGCCCCAAAGTAAACGCGCGGAAAGTCTAATATGTTTCCTAAGATTGCATGCTGAGAGGTGTGGGAGGTGGCGTCGTGAGATTACCCACCTTCGCTCATGGCCTTGCCCCGGTCCGGGATCTCCCCTCGCCGGCATTTTGTGCTGTCAGACTGCTTGGAAGCTCCGGAGGCTTCAGTTTTGCGCAGGATGGTCTTCCCTTGAGATGTAAACTACATCCGCCCCGACAGTCAACAGATTAACTCTAAATGCTGCAATGGTCTAGACAGGACGGAGGATCGACCAGCGGAATGTTACGCCCTGAGAATTGCATGAAAGGCCAAGACCCATTACGATCCTATTTTGTAAGCATTTCTTGTCACCAGAGGGGAAGCGCTGCATGGGAGAGGCGCCGCCGGGACGTTACAACTTTGTTGGCGGTGGAGCATGTTCGGGGGTTTTGACATGGAGGGAAGTTTTTCGAAATGATTCGGGCCTAGCGTCAGGGGCGGGAGGGGTTGTTCGTGTTTGCAGGGTTCCAGGGGTCGGTTTTGAAAGCTTCCCAGGCGATCATCTGCCTCGATGCGACCATTAT
This sequence comes from Colletotrichum coccodes, assembly GCA_020466075.1. Taxonomy (NCBI): domain Eukaryota; kingdom Fungi; phylum Ascomycota; class Sordariomycetes; order Glomerellales; family Glomerellaceae; genus Colletotrichum; species Colletotrichum coccodes. The sequence continues at coordinate 14,874 of JAIMZG010001388.1, forward strand.
CCACGGAGGGGACGGGGAGACGAAGTAAGGGAGAAGGTCTAGATTTTCGGGGAATTTTTTTTGCCTGTTGGCTTTGGACGGACGGATGGTGATTTTTTTTGACCTTGAACCTGGCTGGCTGGCTAGCTAGCTGAGACGACTGGATGATTTGAGGGGATTTGCAAGTCTAGCGCGCGATGCTGGGCCGAGGGTAGGGCGAGGCGGCTACCTGCATGATGATCCATGGGATCGCGGAGGGTGGTTCGGGAGTTTTTAGCATCAAGTGATGTCAACAATCCGGGGCCGTGTCTCGGACTTGTCGGTTGATATAAGAACGAGAGGAAGAAAGCCTCCAGCTGCGCCTTTAGCCATTCGTCCGGTAGTTGAGGGCGATGATGCTTCCGAGGAACGACTCTCCCTAACGGCCCAAGACACTCTCTGCTCGGTGAGGATTAACAAATACGAGCAACAAGATGCGTTGGCATCGGAGGCCAATATCCGTGACGAGCGGAAAAGGCGACCATCATGACAAGGTGCGAGTAGCTGACAAAGGATCAGAAATCGAGAATACGAAAAATCAATGTTAAAACTGATCATCGTCGCAACCCGCATAGCAACACTCATGAACCGCCAATCAAGCTGCGACTCGGTAAAGCTCAAGCAACAAGGCGACCCCAGCCGGCGCTGACAGGTGCGACAAGGGGGCCGGTAGAGACGTGGGCGAAGCACAGAAGTCGGCTGCAGGCTTGTTTTGTTCAACGGGAAAGCCAACCACTTGGACGCTTCTGCTCTACTGCTTCTTTTCAGAATCGAACCATTCTGTTCAGTGCTAGATGCTACTCTTGTTGTGTTGTGTGTTCTTACCGTGTTTTTGTAATATCGCGTACCTGGCCTGTGCCGTCTTGCGAGAGACGGCCTTACAGTAGCTACGTATCTCCGTGGAGAACAACTGACGTCAAGAAGCGATAGGCTTATGAGGATTTCTCGAGGGGGAACCAAGGACTGAACAGCAGCAAAATGACCTGATGCGCCCCCGCTGACAAGGGCTCTTCATCGCGCCAGGTGAGTTGTGGCGGGAGCGCAGCCAGCGCAGGCACTCAGTTCCCCAGATTTTCGGAACGTTCCCAAGCAACTCATTAGTCAAGGACGACTCAAGAGAGAAGAGGTGGACGTTGGGCCCCGGGCCTTGAAACTAGTCGAGCATCTGACGGGGGTGTCGTTGGTGGGACGCGCCACATCACACCCTTGGTTCCCCCACCTGTTTGATATGAATTAAGGAGTGACGGCAGACGCTGCTTTTTCCTTCTCTTTCCTACCCTTCCGAAGCTCTTGGTAAAGAGGACCCGAGGGCGCTGGCAGGCCTGTTCACTCTCGCCCACGCCATTCTCCCCTTGGACAATGCTTCGTCCGACTCTCTGGCCCCTGGACCAAGAACCTGTCGTCTGAAGTTGAGAATTAAGAACGGGTGTATAGGTGAGAGCTGAGGTCTCAAAATGGCGCGGGCGGCATTTCCTCTGCCAATGCGAGCTCTGCAGCCCCCCCCGGGCAAGTCCACTGCAATCAACGAAGAACCCGGCGACGGTGCGCCGCCGAGGGAAACGAGGCGGCCGTCGGGTTTGATGGAAACAAGGCGAGTTTAATACAGAGTGATAGATGAGGCCAACGCCACAATGAACGAGGACGTCGAGACCGCCGCGGCGAGGAAAACCAGGCACTCGCCCGGCGCCCAGAGCCACGGAAACTCTAGCGGCTGGTCTGTCCGCCGCCCCCTCCCATGTCCTGCTTCTCGGTTGGCGTCTGACCAGTCGAGTTGAGCCCGGGTCGACGCCAACCCCGGGCCCGGCGGGTGGAGAAGAGTCGAAATTGCATCCTCCGCCGCGTTTGCTGTGGTGAAACGGCCAGGGAGATTTGACCGGCCCAGGATCGTTCTGCAATCGACTTACACGCACATACGCCCACACGCCCATACGCCCATACGGAAGGGGGCCATGCATCATCACCTCGTCTAGCCCTGTCGTCTGTCCGTCGCTGACACCACGGCGGCGGCGACGGCTGCGGCCCCCCTTTGGTGCGGGCTCCAGCGGGTTCCAATATGGTGATCTCGTTGAATGCTCCAGTCGCGCCAACGTCTTCTTTAAATGGAGGCGAACACCGCACCTCCTGTCTGTCGGCGAGACCCTTCTTCTTCCTCTCCTTCTTCGATCAAGGGATTGTTGACCATCTCCTTGCCCGTACCGACATTCTTTTTT
>JAIMZG010001390.1:0-14132 GCA_020466075.1 Colletotrichum coccodes
GCGTCACTGCCAATGGCCGGGCTGACTGGGTTGGACATTGGCTTGTCTCCAGTAGCCGACAGTGGTCGGGGCGGTCCCATGGTACCGAACAAGATAGAAGCCAAGGCGGCTGCACTACTGCCGCCGGGGCGGTCATCGTCGTCGGAGTCTTCGTCGTCATCCTCCTTGTCCGTGCCCCAGTCGTCGTCCTCATCAGGGCGCTTGCGGGAGAACGGACCAGAGGGGGGTGGAGGCGTAGCCCCTGTGGGTGCGGCCTTGCTCTCTTGTGCCATGCGGTGGAAGGGGTTGGTCGACTGAGCGGCGGCCGGTGCCGGTGCCGGTGCCGGCGGCGGAGGGGGAGCAGCAGCAGGCGCGGATGGCTCGCCTGGGCCCGAAGTAGACTCGGAGGAGTGAGAGAGCATGCGATGGTACGGGTTGCGGCTCTCGTTCTCGGTAGGAGGGCTAGTGACTACCATCGGAACGGCAGGCGGCGAGGAAGGCTGCTTTTCGAGCTCCTGGCTGCTGATTTGACTGCCGCCCTGAGTAGGGGTGGACGCCTGAGGAGTGATCTGAGCAACACCGTCCTCGTCGTCTGAGGAGCTGTCATCATCATCGTTCATGGCTTCGAGCTGGCGCTGGAGCTCCAACTCGCGCTGACGGGCTGCTTCAATCTCTGCTCGCTGCGCCGCAAGCTTGGCCTCCTTCTCCTTTTGCTCAGAGAGGGCTGCCTTCTTCTTGCGCTTCTCTTCTTCCTTCTTGAGCTTGCCCGCCTTGACTTGCTCCTCAAGCGCCTTGAGTCGGGCTTCTGCGGCATGTCGCTCCTTCTCAAGGTCGTCTTGCTGCTCTCTAGCATCGGCCCTAAATATCCATAAGTATATGGCTGTAAGGTGTCATTTTGTGGTAAACTTACTCCAATTCCTGGGTAGCACGCTGTTGTTGTTCATGCTCTCTAGCAAGACGCTCCTCCTCTGCCTGTCTGGCGGCTTGTTCTTCCTCGGCCTTCCGAGCAGCCTCTTTCTCGGTTGCGTCACTCTTGGCGGCCTTCCTAGACGGCGGGGGAGGATGCTTTTTCGCAGCTGGTGCCGGGGCACCCGTTTCTTCCGCAAGCCGCGCCTGTCGCTCAGCCTCGCGACGCTCATCCTCCTCCTCGGCCTGGCGCAGCTTAGCCGCACGTTCGGCTCTTTCACGCTCCATTCTCTGGGCAGCCGTCTCGCCAGGCTTAGTGGGAGCCTTGATGCCCAAAGCGGCAAGTCTCTCAGCCATGCGCTGCTCAGCCTGCTGCTTGATGAAAGCAGCACGCTCTTCAGGGGTCTTGTAAGATGAGTACGAGCCGCCAGGAGTGGTGGTACGCGAGGGAGGAGCAGGGCTCTCGTTCCGATCAGCAGGAGCAGCTGCGGCGGCCGCAGCGGGCTCCGCGCGAGAAGCTGCGGCAGGCGAACGAGATGAGGACGTAGGACGTCGGTCCTGAGATCGGACACGCGCAGCACGGCTAGATCGTTGAAGGTCGAAGATGAAATCTCTGACTTCATCCTCAACGCCGAGACCGTCATCCCAGCGTCGCTTCTCGTGCTCATTGGTAGCAGTCGCCGTACCTTCCTTAAGGTTATCTTCGATGCCGCGAGCAAAGTCGTGCACAGAGTGTTCGACGTCCCGGACCATACTCTCGTTGTTCTCCTTCTCGGTCTTGACCTTGAGGTTCTCCTCTTCGAGGCGCTTAGGAGCCTCATCGTCGAAACCCGACTCAACCTTCTTGCCGGTCAAAGCCGCCGTGCGCTGTTGCATCATAGCCTTAGCCCTGGCCTTGAGCCTATCAGACTCGGTGACAGCGCCGCCGGGTCCAGTGCCGACGATGGCAGCGGCACTGTTGGGGTGAGCCTTTGCGTCCTTGAGTCTGAAGAGCTCGAGTCTTGCATCTGCGATGGCCTTTTCCGTCTTACGAACCGCAGAAGCCAGTTCAGGAACCTTGTCCGTGAGTGTTTGAAGCTGTCGTTTCAAGGCACGTCTCTCGGCTTCAGAGTCACCCGTCGCGAGGGCAGCATCCGGGTGCGCGTCGATGTCATCCTGGATGCGGCGGATACGGCGGTACAGCTCCTCTGCCTCGCGACGGTCGCGTCTGTCAAGCATATCATCCTCTTCCAAACTCTTCTCATCAGCAAAGTCCATGGCGTCAAGAAGCACCTCCTTCTCTCGGATCTTCTTCCTCAGCTGATCGAGACCGAGGTCATCGTAGGCGGGAGAAGCAGGCGACTCGGGGCGAGGCGAGTTGTTGCCGACACGGCGACGAGCGCTGGATCTGTATCCCACCTGTTCGTCGTTATTCTTGAAGACCGTGGCATCCTTACGCCCACTGCTGTGGCCGCCAGGGGCGCCCCTCAGCGAATGAGTCTTCATGTAGCTGACCCCGGTCTTCTGAGGAAGCAGGGCAGCGCCCGACTTGTTACGGAACTCCGACTCCTGGCTCAGCATCGACCTAATGGTGCCAATTGATTCATTGATGTTTCTAGTCGAAGGAGGGACAAGCTCAGGCGGCAGTTGGTTAGGAAGCGGGTAGCCATTGAGCTTCCTGTAAATCAGATGCATGGCAACCGCAAACTCGTCAAGGTTCAGGCGGCCCTTGTTACCGTTGTCTGCAAGAGTCCAGACACGTTCAAGGTCGGGCTTGTCGAGACCACTTTGTCCAAAGATTTCAATGGCCGCATCTCCGCCGATGAAGCCCTTATGGAGGCCGTCCCAAGCTTTGAAAAGAGCATCGTAGCGCTGCTTCTCGTCCTTGGTAATCGCCCAAGGAATAACCGCGTTCCCTTGAAGACCCTGTGTTGTAAAACTCTGCTGCTCACGGCCTTGCTGCGGCATCATCCTAGCTTGCAGGGCGTCGATGTTGGGAAGGCCAGTCGCAGGCGTATTCACGAGACCCCACTGGCCAGGGCGACCCGTAGGTTGGGCATTCAGGGGCGCGGCCATGGGTCCTCCTCCAGGCGTGAGGCTGTTACCAAATCCGGTAGGCATCGGAGGCATCGGCGGTCGTGGTCCCGTATATCCCGTAGGCTGTGGGTTCATTCCCGTCGGTTGCGGGTTCATGCCGGGGAATCCGGTCTGCTGAGATTGCAGACCCAGAGGCTGTCCGAAGCCCTGCTGCTGCTGACCTGGAAAGCCGGTCATTTGTGCTTGCAACAGCTGAGAGTTCGAGGCCTGAGGTTGGGGCTGGTGAATCGTCGGCTCGGTGCTCGATCGGCCGGTTGCATTGCTGCCGGGCGTGGTTCGGCCAGCATCCTCAGCGATGCTGAAGTTGATGATGTCCACCACGCTGGAAACTTCGTTCTTGATGTTGTCGGGCAGACTTGGAGGTATGGCCTTTCCGGTAAGCTTCAAGTTGCACAGGTACATGGCAAGAGCGAACTCGGGGAAGTGGAGTTCTCCGGATCGAGTGGTGTCGGACAGAGTCCTGCGCGCGATCTATCAGTACTCGCCATCGCGACCAAACGGGTCAGCAAAAACTTACCAAATGTGCGAAAGCGAGTCGCCATCTAGACGCGACCGCATCAACAAGTCCCTCGCCTTGTCTCCGGACATGGTGGTGGCCGGGCCATCGCCAACTGCAGACTTGAACAGCGTCTCGAACTTGGACTGGTCTTGGGCAGTGATGAAGGACAGCCGGATGTTGGGGATCTTGTTGGCAGACTTCGGACGTCTTCCTGCCGGCTTTGGCGTTCCTCCAGTCCGGAAAGAGGCAGCCATCTGGCTGAAGCCCGTAGCCTGAGGCTTGATGGAAGCTGTCGCCGGAGCAGACGTCTGCTGCTGACTCTGGAAACCAGTCGGCTGGGGCTGCTGGAAGCCGGTCTGCTGGGGCTGTTGGGTTTGCGGAAAGCCGGTTTGTTGAGGTTGCTGCTGTTGCTGCTGGCCGGGAAATCCAGTCTGCTGAGGTTGCTGTTGTTGGAACTGCGACTGGAATTGCGGGGGGATTGAAGGCATCGGGGGCGCGCCTGTCTGGAAGCTCTGCTGCGGCTGAGCCTGGCCAGGGAAGCCGGTGAACTGAGGTTGGAGCTGTTGGGGAGCTTGCTGCTGAGGCTGCTGCTGTTGCTGCTGCATCCCCGGGTAACCAGTGAACTGCTGTTGCAATGGCGCCTGGCCGAAGCCCGTGGCTGAGGAGCAAACGGGCTCGGCTGCTGCTGCTGTTGCTGCTGCTGCTGCTGCCCCGGCTGCTGTCCTCCCATGCCAAAAGAGCTTCCATATTGCTGCGCGCCGGGCCGTTGGCTGTTGCCGCCCAGGAAGGCGTTCGAGTTCGAGTACATGGCGGACGGGTTGGGCCGATGGGGAAGATCGGGCTCGAATACTCCTGATGACGATTAGGGGACCGACGATGGGGGAATTGGGTCGAAGACGGACGTCACGAGCGGAGAGTCTCCGTCGGTCAAGATGTCTGAGGGCTTTCCAGTTCTTTGAAACTTGGAGAGCTGGTCGCGGTTAAAAAAGAGAATAAGTCGTGCCGGAGAGATGGCAACGATGGTGACGAAGCGACTCACAAGTGTCCAGCTTGACACGGAGGTTTCAGTAGGAAGGTGCGGCGGCTTGGACGGGGGGCCAGTCAAGTGGTTGGTTGCCAGTTGGAACCTGGCAGCAGACCGAACAGGGGTCTGTCAGTTGTCTCAATGTGGCTTGGTCGCGGTGGGTCCTAATTGCAGAACATTACGTCGCATGGCTTGGAACGGCGTATTGCATCAAGTCATGCATATGTCCTTAGCGGAGCGTCTATCCGTAAGACACTGTAAGCACCACAGCCTTAGGGTTCGCAAATAACGATGGAGGCACCATACCCAAGCCAAATCTGAGCTGTAGAAGACTTCCATCAATCAGCCCTACTATCTAACGGTTCTTGAATTGAATCATGCGCGTGCGTTCGTATGTTTGTTCCCCTATTTCATAATTCGATTGTGTCCTTAGCCAAAACGTAGTTGACATCCTTGTTGATCTGTATTTCGGGCTGGGCCAACCAGGTGAGCCCAACCTCCCTCTTACTTTCTCCCACTCAAGGTACGCTTGGTCCTCGTTAAACGCATCGAAGCTCTGCAGGCGACTCTGCCCGTCTGGTCCGCGGTTCGACATCCTCGGTAATAGCCACTTTCAGATCAAAGCAGCTTCGCCAAGTTGTCTTCCCACGTGCTGCGTAAGACGTCCTGGCTGCAGACTTCCAGCTTCACCGCAGAGCAGTAGGCAGGCCACCTTCATCTCCAGCGATCATCTCTCATCCTGATTAGCACAGGTGCTGCCCCATATTACGTTCTTCTCGTGTCGGCCCCCGCATCTGCAGCATAAGAGTTTGGACACGTCGGCCCGCGCAACAGGGAGTCGGCAGCGATTGTCCAATGCATCATTAGCAAACACAAGCCGCGTGCGCAGCATGTGTGCAGGGATCGCCAGACAGCTGGCGGCGATTGGGGAGTGAAACCCCTCAGCCTCCCACTGCGCCCATCTGATACATCCGAACCGACCGAGCTTGCGGTCCCCTGACGCCGGCCACCAGCCCACCACACCCGGCTCCGACTGGGGCCCGGGACGCAATCCGAAGTCTGGAGACGACGGCGCAAGTACCACGATCCCCAATTCCAGACTTAACGACCACCTCAACCGTACGGGCAGCAGCTTCGTTAGACTGGATTTTCGTATTGTTGGAGTATGACAAGAAATTGCCTGATGAACCAGATTGACCCCGAGGTTTCAAGCATGTATAAATCCCAGGTTGTCCTTCAAGGGCGTGTAATGAATAACTGCTCCGTATACGTCATGAAGTCTCGGATGCCGTTCAAGACATGGTCGCCATTCACGAAGAGAATCGCGTTCTTGTATTAGTCACAGACAACACAAGCCGACTCCTCCTGCACTTCCTTGCAAGGCGCAGATCCCCCTCCCCATTCTTACGGTATTGCCTCAAGAACACGGGGACACTACACAAGAACATCACGAAGGGTCTGCAAATGCAAATGCTGGTGGCTTTACCACATGGCAGATCCTTTACGGCCGAATCTTGTAGGGTACACTCAGCGATCCTTTGTAACCGACCTTTAGCCCAAAAGTGTTGGAAACGATGCCTCCCCGAGGAGGATAGGAGGAGCGGCCTGCTTCAAATCCCTGGAATTTATCAATTATTGCTTGATAAGCAACAGTGGCTACCAACTCGGCAGCCGACATCGGTAGAAGAGATATTAACAATTTTGCACAGTCTATCACAGCTCGCTATGTTAAGCCGGTCCAAACCAGACCGACGCGACATACCTCCATTGCTACTTCGGAGTATAGGTAGTATGTCACTGCCTGTTCTCGATATCACGGAGGAATCCATTCCGAGACGATGAGGAGCCACGAGCTTGAGAATGTATACTAATCCCCTGATGAAAGAAGTCAAGCCTTCAGACGACTTAGGAGGCCTTGGCCTGTACCGAGCCTCTTGTAGGTAAATTGATGGAAGGTTCCGAATTGTGTATTTATACGTTCCTGCAAGTCGCCTACCATAAGGTTCTTGATAGCTCGGTGATGTCATGCCCTCCGGCACAGACAATGAACTCGAACCCCGCCTATTCGCAGACGGCACGATCTCCCGCAACGTGTGTTCTTTTACGAACTACGTGCCTTGTGACAAAGCTTTTGGATCTTCAGCTCCACGGATGAGGACACATCGGGACTCGCACGATAATGAAAACAATTCTGGTCGCTGGCCTTCTCTGTAATGCTCGGAAGATCCTCGATCTTCGTTCCTCATTGAGTAGTCCAGGGCTTGCTCAGGAAGCGGACCAAGGCCTAGAAGGCGTGCAGAAGCACCGAGTCTTGCTCTATTCTTTTGGTATGACTGGCCCATCCAGGTAACAAACCTGAGTGGAAACTCGTTCATTGCAGGCTGTCAGAAGGCGTGGCACCTGTGCGGACAAGCTCACGAAGGACCGAGAAGTAATTATACTCGGAAGCAGGAGCATTAGTGCCCGTTCACGGTCTGTAGCACATATTTCAAGTAATAGTCTCACAAATTATGTATTATAGATGAGAGAACTAGCCTACCTTCAACAGAGCAAAATCCAACTACTCAAGACAATATTCCTACATTGACAAAAATCCAACAATGCTGCACGAGTAGGGCCTCGAACGCCAAACAATATATGCTGATGTGAGCCCATACAAATTCAAACACTTGGGAAGCTTTCCTGCGAGTCTGGGTATCAATCCCGCGCGGTATCCTAAACACACTTTGCCCTCCCTTTTGAGAACGCCTGATTAAACACTAAAAAAAGGTATGTTGCCGTCGCTAATGTCTATGATTTGAATGAGGGAGAGTTGTGTGCCGGAGACATATTGGGTCTTCTTTCATGGTTTTTTTTCGTTTCTTCTTTCTTTCATTCCTTAGTTTTTTTTCATGCGATTTTGTTTCGTTTTCATTGTTGGTTTATTGGAGCCTCGAAGTTGACACCGAGGTCCCGGCTTTCCTGCCGGCGTCGTTGGACTGAGCCTGCGTCGGTTCGTCGAGGTTGAATCCGTGCTGGATCATATGTTTCAAGAGAGAAAGGTCGAATTCGTCGGCGGTTTCGTCCATGATGCGCGGCGCATCGCGGGACTGAGGCGCGCTCGATGCAATGGCGTACTCCTTAACAGGCTTTCGGCCGGCGCCCATTCGGGTGGCGTCGGAAGGTCGGAAGAGCCGCTGGCGCCCTCCGTCGCGGGGCTTTCCATAACTTCCTCCCGGGTGACGTGATGTGGGGCTGCTTGGGCCCCAAATTCTTCCATCGGTTCCAACGGAGGAGTGTTGGCGCCAAAGTACACGCTTCCACGGTAGCCGGGCTGCATGATCTTGCGCCGAGTCTTCATGGCCTTGACGGCGAGTCCACCGAAGACGTTGCCGAGCTCGAGGGTAATCCAGTCCTCCTGCCCCTCCTCCTGCGGATCCCATTGCATACGAGCCATCTCTTTCTCGAGGGACAAGGTCCGGTTCCTCTCGAGAATGTGGTCGATCTGAGCCGTCTTGACACTCCACTCGTCCTTCAGGTTCTGCATCAGAGCGTTGTTCTTGTCCATCTCCATGGCGAAGTTCTCGAACGTGGCCTTTGAAAGGACCTTGGATGCGCGGCGGGCGCGAGCCGAGGAGGGCTGGCTGGTGGGCATGCCCACGTTCTGGACGCTCGACTTGATGGCTACGTTAAGCTCGGAGCGTGAAAAGGGGCAAAACTCTTGAATAGAGCTGTTCTGGTCGAGAGACCTGACCATGTGTGACAGGTTCGACAAGTTGAAGTTGTTTTCCTGCACGTCGAGAGTCGTAAGAGTCTGGTTGAGATGAATCGCATGTGCGAGGTCACCGATGTTCAAGTTCAGCTTTTGATTCCGGATTCGCAGGTGGCGCAGCGCAGTGTTCTCGGCGAGCCCAGAGAGAGAGCGCGAGAAACCGAGGCCGAGTTGGCCCTCGTCGAGCTTGGCAGAAAAGCCGGAAAAGTCCAAGTATTGAACCGATTGATTCGTGGCGAAGAAATCTGATACGGCCATGCAGGCCTCTTCGCTGACCTGTCCAGGGGTTGACGTTCCCACCAGACTGAGCAGCCGGATGGTCCGGTTGAGTGACAGTGCTTTAATCATCTTAATGTAGTTCGCCTCGTTCTGGAATTCGATCATGTCCATGAACAGTGATGTTGGCCCAAAGTTGTAGGCAATGGCAGTCGACAATGCTTCCGTGCCAGTCTCGAGGTAGTTGCCGCTAATGGAGCATGTCATCACCCTCCCCTGGCCCATGCTGCGGAATATTTCGGCGATTTGGGTGCCGGTCATGCCACAGTTGTTTAGATCGAGCCTGCGCAGGTAATTGGCCTCTGGGGACGTCAAATAGTTCCCAAGAACTTGCAACGTGGCATCGTTCAGCTGTGGGAAGTTAGCGGGTGCATATATGCAAGTCTTGAAGGGCTTACGTTGATGTTCGAAAGATCCAGCTCTTCTAGACCCCACCTCATAATCGTTTCGTCGAAGAAGATAGGGTCCATGAACTGGCTGAGGCAGTTGCCGGCGATGCCGAGCTTTCGGAGACAAACAAAGTGGGACAGGTTGTTCTTGACAACCATGTGATCCACGTGGCCAATGTTGCGGGATGTATTCAGGGCTTCCATCTTGTAACCCTGGGACGGTAGAGCGTCCCAGATCTCCTCCAGGCTTCTCTCATCAAGGTTGCACCTGGAAATGTCCAGTTCCTTTAGAAGGTCGGGAATATGCAGGACGTCCACTATATACCATCAGCGAAGGATACGCGTTAATCTGTCAGGTCTACTCACCCAGATCGTCAACCTCTGCTGCGGTTAGCGGATTACCGCCGACCAACAGAGTATCACAAGGAATGCTGCCGGTTCTGAGGAGCAGGAGGATTGGCCGGACAACCTCGGGCTCCTTTTTAGAACCAGCTCGAGCGCGCGAGACGCCAACGATGTTTCGCGAGGCCAGAACGTTGGTCAGGTCGATCTTCCGGACCGATCCGGAGGTGAAGGCAACTGCGTGAATCTCTTGGGACAGTAGCGGCGCCGACTTGATGATATCGCGGTGTGCGCCGTCGATTACGAGCCCTGTTGTAGTTAGCCAAGCTGCATTTCAGCTCATCGGTAGCAACCAACATACCGTCCCGAGAGACATCTGCCACAGACTCATCCCAACCCGGAACATCGGTCAAGCCACACAAGGGTGAGAAATCAACGTCGCGGAAAGACAGAGCCTTGAAGTAGTCGTTGAACCGGAGAGCCTTAAAGACGGCCAAAAGCTGAAGGGCCGAATATCCACCTGATTCCTTCGCGGGGAGGAGTCGGAACTCGGGGCAGTGTTCCCTGCGTTCGCACTTCCAATTCACCGTCCATTCGGGAGGATTGCATTGGAAAGTCGCGCAGTAGGCATCGAGAGTTCGCTTGAGGCCGCCGTAATCCTGACCAGAAGGAAGCAGAAGCTGAGCAGTGAGGCCCCTGATGTCAAAAATGTCTCGCTGCATGTGCTGGGGCCAAGCCGGCTTTACTGCGCGATCTGCCTTCATGAACGTCATGACAATTTCTCTGTACCAACGGCTGGCGAGCTCCAGGCGCTTCTCGTTTTCGCAGGGTAGTCTCCTCTGTAGGTTAGTGACGGTGCTCGTGACTCCAGCGACCAGACAAAAGCACATACCGGAATCCGAGAACAAATCGCTCCTCGTGAGGGACCATGGTTGCTTTCAAGCGAACCAGGGACGTCAGGCCGAAGACTACAGTGTTGATGTCGATATCCTGGGGAGCCTTGTAGACCGAGGTCCTGGCCACTCGAACAAGATAGCACTTGTTCTGACCGAGAAGCAAATAGTACGACGATCCATCACGAGACTTTTTGGCATTTTCAATGTTCTCGGCTTTGGAACTAAGGAGGGTGGTGCGCTGGACGACTGGGAAGATGTCTAGCGGGCATCCGCGACACTTTGGCTCTTCTTTTGCGACGATGGCGTAAATGGCGGATTCAACATTGGAGGCGATGAGACCCTTTGGCACACCGGAAGAGCCCACAGACTCGCGAATGGCACGACGAATCTCCGACATCCAATCGTCTCGCTCTATGGGCATACCAAAGAAAAGTTTTGTGCAAGCCCATGATACCATTGGAGAAATCTCGGACCACCATACATCCAACCCAAAGTGAGGACTCACGCCCTCTTCGTTAAAGATGTTGACGATTCTGCACAGGGGGATCTCGACTCGACCATCCGAATACGTCCCGTCCTGGCTCAAGGTCGACGATGTTGACGACCTCTTCAGGCGTGCCGTCGGAGGAGCCAGTTCGGTGAAATTTGATCTCGCTGCTTCGACGCTGCTGAACTTGATAAGATGCCCATCGGTCAAGACGACATACTCGGCGCGGGACTTCCACAAGCGGCTATCGGTCTTCAACGGTCCGTGCTTGAGAATCCTGACGGTCTTCGGCGGCGGTTGAGGGCTGAGATAGTTCGGTGCCTCCTCCGACATGTGAGAGCTCGTGGACGAATCTTTGGAAGCCCGGCGGTTGAGGCGGTAGAAAATCGAGGTCGAGTTCGAGCCGCCAGATCCGTTGTTCTTGTGAAGAACTCGTTTTGTCTTCATATGGAGACCGCTGGACGCTTCCTCGGACATGGACGCGAGGTCGGTGGAAGATGAACTGCTGCTGACCTTCCTGAAGGTCTTTGACAGGAAACTGCGCCTTTTGCCTCCCAGCGTCGGTGTCGAGACGCTCCGGAACTCTGCCGGGCTCCTGCTCGCACTACGCTGATCTCCATGATGTGTCGTCTGAATGGTGGGCAGCATGGACCGTCGGTTCGCGGCGGCGTCCATGGTCGACAGATTTGACGTGCAGCAATCGGGGGTCCAAGCCCAGCCTATTCCGTCGTCGTGGGATGCCCCGGCCTACTCGGGCCTACGAGGCCGTCAAGGTCGAGAATACGAATTATTGGGCCATGTAACGTGCATCAACAGGCGGGTCGTCGAGTTCAATTGGATACTGGCGATTGATGCGCTGTCTATACTCGAGAGGGAAAGGCTGGCGGGAGGGAAGAGTATGGAGTCTCCGTCAACGAGACAACGAAGCAAAAGAGTCGAGATAAGGGACGTGTGAGAAGGTGGGAAAGGGTATCAGAGGAGGAGGGGGTAGAAAGCGTATACAAGAGAAGATGGACGGCGGAGGGATGTTAATAAGGGTCTATCGTGTCCCCGTCGTGAGGTAAAAGGTACCTGGGGAGCAGGGAACAGCTGTTTAGAGGAAGCGCCGGAGTGCAGCAAGCTTCCGGCAACAGCTAGGTACCTTGCTAGGAAGGGAAAGGAAAGACTCGACGCAGAGGAGGGTGGTAGCAGTGGACGACGAGGGGTGAGACTCGGACGATTGGGTGGGTGGATGCGGACGGACGTCGAGAAAGAAAGTGTGCAGGAGACCTGATCCTGGCTACTGGGAGAGACAAGGCGGCGCGAGTCGGGCGAGGTACCAAGTTCGTGTGTATCCGTAGGTACGGAAGAGAGGCGAGGTCAGATCAGGTATTCGTCAGATAAAGGTAGTGTGAGGATACACGTGTATGTACGTATGTATGTATGCACTCGGAGTGGTGTAGGACCAGCCGGCATCCAAGGTGAGGGCGAAGTGAGTAAAAGCAAGGGAGGTCGGGTAAGATATGGGAATAACAGATATGGATTAGGATTTGGAGACAGAGACGGATGAGAAGGAGAAGGAGAAGGAGACAAGGTGTGCTGCGTGGTGGGTGTATGCGTGTGTGTTCACGGCACAGCAAAAGCGGCAGCAGAGAGAGGTACACGGCAGAAAAATAGGGATCGGAATTCTGGGAGCAGCGTGGGTACGGAGTCAAGGACCGGAGTGCTTCCTGGCTGGAGATTGGACAGGACTCAGGCCTGGGAGTGGACAGTCCAGGACGTGTGTCCATACGGGTAAGGCAGGTAGGTAGCCCAAGCTTGATGCAGCTATGATGTTATCGATGCACATCCTGTTTTTGTTCCCCGAAAGCGTCGCCCAATGAGACACACGCGGGGTTCCTGGCGCTGGCCTGCTCTCCCTCTCTTGCTTATGCTGAGCACTCAGGAGGTGAGAGAGAAGGCGCTGCTGGCCGAGACCAGGGCGCGTCACCAATGGGAGGCGTCTGTCGGGGCGCGGGAAGCCTTGGGCCTGCAGTGGGCTTCTTGCTGTGTGCGGCCCTTTTCCAATGCAAGCCGACCAGGTATCCGACTCCATGTGTAAGTTGTACGTCCCGTGTTGTCTGTTGCCTGTACAGCCTCTGCGTTTCCGTCCCATGATTCATCGCGTCTTCGCTCTCCGCTCGACACGGATGGGCCGTTCCTCTGTTCTGGCAGCTGAAGAGTAAGCCAATGGAGCCCCCCCTCAGCCGCTGTTTGAATGTTCGTTTCCACCAGCGTCCCGCAGCCTGGAAGAGCTCGATGAGCTAGCTGCTGAGAAACGAACAGAACTTTTAACAGGCTGTATCCACGAACATCCACGCATATCCATCGAAACATGCATCCGAGTCCATCCTTATCCACCCTGTTATGCACGTTTTACGTGGATCATGGTGCCATGGGTCCGTGGGCTTGCTTGCTTCCTTGCTTGTCTGCCAAGAGGGTGGGCCATATCTCCTGCTGTCTACACCTTGTCGGTACCGCGAGACTGACAGGGCCACCGGAAACCGTGCGTCTCAGTCTCATGCGCATTTCACCGCGAAATCGTGGGATACACGGCGCATTCGTACGGCAGTCCACGGCGCTCGCCCCTCAGCTACCTTGTTGCTGTGCCTCAAACTGCGGATACATACTACCGCAATGCTGGCACAGCAGCTTCCGGCATCTTCTGCCCCCGATTCCTTCACTAAACCCGCCCAGTTCCACGGAGCCTCGTATCCACAAGCCCGCCACGCCAGCAACCACCATCGACCGGCGTGGGTTCTTGTTGCTACGCTACCGGTATGTCGACGGCCAAGCTGGCGTACGCAGAATGGGCGGTGCTACTCAAGCGCGTCAACATCTAGTGCGAACTGTATCCGTACCCAGCATCGTACAGCCCGCTCTTGAAGTACCTGCTCATCTTCAAGTGGCTCCCCGGGGGCCATGGGCTCACGGCTCATAGCGTGATATGCCATCCAGGTGTAGTCATGGCCGCGAATCCCGCAGTATATTTCGCTGGCGCAGATGCCCCGAGTCCGTAGATGCCGCGTCTCCCTCTCACTCGCCATCGGGGTGTTAGGGCAGATACTCTCGGTGGGCCAGGGAAGGCGCGGGCAGCTTCCTATCATTATTACTGGTGCCGTTGGCATTTATTCCCCTGCTGCAGACTTGCCGCCCTGAGGCCTGTTCGCCCGCACGAATTGCCAAGACATGCATGTTGCTTGTGGTCAACCCGGTCCGCCCAGGATTCTTCTAGTAGGGTTCTTTGATCGTGATCACCGATTGATTTGCCTTGATAACAGCGTCCGTTTACTTTCCCCCCTCAACTTTCTCCGACTTTCTTTTTCCATGAGGCTCCTTGCCGTGGAGACGCGCTAGAGCCGGTCAGTCCGAGAGTAAGGGTCGTCTCAAGCCACTTTCAATATTCAACAGGAGGGGCGCCCCGACGAGGTGAGGTATCTCAAGATTGCTTCAAATCTCCCCTCCTGTTCTCGGCCGCCTCACTTCCGG
>JAIMZG010001391.1:0-24197 GCA_020466075.1 Colletotrichum coccodes
TGTCAAAAAGTTGTCATCTGCGCCTTACGCGCTATGCGTAGTCCACACAAACATCAACCGAAATGATACGGCGTGTATTGCATGGGACGCCTTTTACGTAAATCAACTTTTTTTTTTTGGATAAAATCCCATCGTGCGTTTCCAAGAACCACTACACAACCTCAAGGTACCCAAAAACCGGTGCGTGATATCCTTCCTTCCCATCACTGTCCCGCAGTCGGCGGCGGCGCCCAGCTTGGCTTTCTCTCGCCTAGCAATCCCTTCTCCTTATGCGTCCCAGTTGCCTTTGCGCCGCCAGGTATCGCGGTCGCCGAAGACCGCACCGAGATTCCGGTTTGAGAAACGAATGTGGTCGCACCCGTGTAAGCCGTTGGGCCCGGGATCTTGTACGTCGCAGTAGGTGACTGTGAGATATCATAGATCAGGCCTTCCTCCGCGGGCTGATACAAGTTCATCCCCATGGTTCCCGACGGTATATCATCCCCGTCGCCCAGGACCTCTATGTTGATGCACTGGGGATAGTGCTGCGCGCCTTGCCCGGGGTACCTTGCAACGTGCAGCGCGATAATCTCGTGCCGGAGGACATAGTGCCCCGGCGCGATCTTGGGCGGAATCTGCACAACCCAGGTGGCGTTGTTCCGGATGAGAATGTCGCTTGCCCAAACACCCCACGCGGTAGCGAAGCTGGTCGCGTTGGCCGTTGGGTCGATGAGCCCGACCTTGTCAATGGCAAAGAAGTTCAACTTCGTCTTGTCGGCGGACTCGCAGGACCCGCTGTCCCTCCCGCAGTACGCCAGGTGTGTCAAGACCGGGCCATGGTGCGACTCGGGCCAGCCCTGCCATTGGAAACCAACGATGTCGCCGCCGGCTATGGGTGCATGGCCCTCGGCGTTGACCGCGTTGGTGTGGCATACGATGTCAGGCTTGCCGTAGCTTTCGGTGCTGACCCATCCGTCGTTCTTGACCGTCGTGCTCCATGCAGCGAGGACTCTGGCATTTGACGATCTCGGGTTGAAACCTTCATATGAAGCGCCATCAACCACAAAGTTCGTCAAACGGCTATGGGCCAAGGCCAAGTCGACGAGCGTCGCTGAAGCAACGACGGAGACATACATGTTGGGTTCAATAAAGATGCAGTGTCTCCAGGAAACCCCATGTTGACAAGTTGAATCGATCATATATACAGAAACCTCGGAGGCTTATGGAGGCCTGTCAAGGCAAAGATCGCCAGTGCACATTATCGACTCCGAGGAGATCGACGTGTACCAAATAACAGACAATTTGAAATGGAAGAAACGGCGGAGCGTAATGCATGAGATGAATCTCGATAAAGTATTCGCTATTCAACCGAGATATTGCATAGTATAAATGAAGCAGCTCAGCCGCCAAGCTTCCGAGGTTTTGTTGGCGGCTAGCCGGCAAATATCTAAGAATCAGGCGGATGCCACGGTTTTACTCAATCTAGCTCGAGGATGACCCCATACTCCTAGGAAGGTTGTGCATTAGTCTCTCCGCCTCCAGGGACCGAAGAATACATTCCAGAGCCCAGGTCACATCGGTAGGCATGGGAAGTTCGGAGTCTCGAGAGCCACGCCCCTTTTGAGGCGACTCCGGCCGCGGATGCCAGACATCGACACCCAGTCTTTCTGCCGCTCAGCTCTGCCTTGGACCTGCCGAGTGCAACGCCAATCTATTCGAGAGCCAGATTTCCCTTGTTCAAAGAGCATTTCGACCATGCATAGACACTTGAGAAAGCCGCCTGTTTCACCTTCAAAATGTCTCGCGTGATGCACGTAAAAGAATAGGCATAGCGACCAACTGGATGAATAATAAATAGTAACTAACATACTTGTTTCAACAAAAGAATTGGCAACATCTGAAAAAATATCAAAAACTAATGGACGATCAGGGAATCGAACCCTGGACCTACCGCATGCTAAGCGGTCATTATACCACTAAACCAATCGCCCATCAACTGGTGTTGTACGGGGTCCGTAATTTTGAACCTATGTACGGTAGTATGCTTCCACTAAAAGCAATTCTTTTATCCATTCTGCTTCTCATCACTTTATCCGCGCATGCCTCCCTTAATCACAAACCAGTTCTTAATTGTTTTACGCCAAGGAGCAAATGGTCCGTTGTCTGACCTCTCCATCTCATGGCGGGTCCTCTTGCATCGCGAGGTACGCCTCAAATATAAGCACAAATCTTCGCCAAGGCCGCGTTCATCCTCATGTCACTCCATTTATCTTTCAGAGAATAGAGAAGGCGTTATGGTGTCGCGTGCCTGGATTCCTCTTCGGACATTTGAAGAATGCCCTGACATGGTGGCACTGGGTGACTGGGTGAGACATGAGACATTGACTTCTCCTAACGCTGCGCAACAAGAGTCAACGCCCAGCTGAACGGCACGGCATTTCCGGGCTACGTTCTGGAAGGCCACATTTCCATCAAGGCGCGCGCTAAGCTCTTCTGCTAACTTGGCTGGATCCCGAGCCCACGGTCCCGAGGCCACAAGAGACGATGCCATTTCTTTGACCGTTTTCAGTGCTTATAATTGCCGTTCCGCAGAGTGAGCCAGACTCACCCTTTGTGAAGTTGAATGCTTTTACTTATGTATTGTCATCTTCTGTTTCCCGCCTAGTTAAATGTCTGCTCTTGTTCTTTCGTTCGGAGTCAGGTAGGCATTCCCTTACGTTGTTATTCTTCCGCATTGGTATTGGATCCGTGAGAGAGATCCACTTGACCAAAAGCCGTGCCCACACTGAGGGCTTCAGCCCCGGTATTGTAATCCAACACAAGCACTCCATCGGGCCGACGTGGCAGCAGGAACAAGCGTTAAGATTCATTGGTCTATTAGTCTAGTTGGTTAGGACGTCGGATTCTGATTTCACCATCATATCCTTCCGTAGGCCCAGGTTCGAATCCTGGATGGACCTTCATTTTTTCATTCTTTGTTGAGTGCATGCCTGTTTTTACTTTGGTTATCAAAGGGGGGATTCTCGTCTGCTCAATTGCGGCTCAGGTCCCAAATAAGCGGAAATGCGCTTGTGGTGCTTGGTTGTGCTCTCTCCGGAACGTGGCGTCAGCTAGTAGAGATCGTGGCGCCGCCATGGGTGTCTGGCCCGTCTACTAAGCTACTCCACAAACGCCAGGTTTCCGGGGAAGACGAGAGCCCTCTAGACATTAACACTTGTGTTCAAGCAAAAAAATATTAGTCCTTGTTCTGACTGGGTACTTTCACGGTGGATCCGGCCAGCTGAGATGAGGCTAGTTGTCAACTTGGCCCTGAAGGGCAAGGCGTTGGCAGCTCCCGTCGGTGACACACTGGTCCAGAGGTGCGAGCTGCAGAATATGGCATGGGGATTGCGTATCTCTTTGAGCTATGAGTTCTCCCTCTCTCCCATGCAACCAACATACTTGCCATCTCAAGCCACACAGGGCCGGAAGATGGTGATATAAAGACTCGGAGGGAAGCAGACTAGGTGTAGTCTTGGCTAGATATCCGGCCTATTTTCTACGCTGGTAACAAGTCGTTCATTGACCCAATGGCTTCCCATTCTTGTATCAAAGCCGATGTTGAGAAGGCCCAGATATTCTCTGCCGAGACGAAGTCCGTGTCAGCATTGTGCGAGAACCGCGAAGAGACCAAGACCCCATCGGTGTGGACTTGCCAGTCGTCTTCGAAGTTGGAGATGACAACAAGTGAAGATGAGCCCAACTCTACACTAGTAAGTTCTGAAATTTGATTCCAAGATTCCTTCTTCTCTGACAACCGCTAGATCACTTGGGATGGGCCGCATGACCCAGAGAACCCCAGAAACTGGGATCGAACCCGTAAATGGATGGTGAGCTTCTTTTCCCAGCACGGACTGTAGATATATTGTTTACTAACGGCACTGAAAGACTTCGTTTATCATCTCGTCCTTCGCTTTTCTTTCCCCCCTTTCGTCATCGATCGCCGCCCCAGCTCTTGCACCAATCGGCCAGGACTTGCATATCACAAACAAGGTTCAGCTTCAACTGGTTCTCTCGATTTTCCTTCTTACATATGCCCTCGGGCCTTTCATCCTATCGCCTTGCTCGGAGATATGGGGCCGGACCCCGATTGTTAGAGTTGGCAACTGGGTCTTCATCATTTCCACCACAATGTGCGGTTTTGCTACTTCGAAGGAAGAAATCATCGCCTTTCGGTTTTTGGCAGGCATCGGAGGGAGTGTCACAATTGGGGTGGGTTTCTCCTTTGAAATTTTTTATGCAAGTCATTGACGTTTGGGAATCAGATGGGCAGTGGTGTGTTGTCAGACTGTTGGCGACCTGAGGAGCGTGGGAAAGGCATAGCGTTCATGCAATTTGTGCCAGTCATGGGACTCGCCATTGGTCCAATCCGTATGTTCGCAACCCTCCCAAACAAAAATTGAAAGCAGCATGCTATTTGAGAACGATTGCTGACACTCTACCACAGTTGGCGGCTACATCTCTCAGTACGCAACCTGGCGGTGGGCCTTTTGGTCTGTCGTCATTATCAACCTCAATGCGCAGCTCATCGCGTTCTTCTTCCTCCGAGAAACATACGCTCCTCGTCTACTCCAACTGAAGGCCAGGAAGTATCGCAGCGTCTACCCAGGACAAAATTTCCACACCGAATGGGAGAGGCAAGAGCGTACCCTCGCCCGCATTCTGCGCATCAGCCTGTCGCGGCCGTGGATCATGCTCGCAACGCAACCCATCATTCAAGGTCTGGCCCTGTACCAAGCTTTCAACTTTGGTTTCCTCTATCTGGTCATATCCGGATTTCCGACGCTTTGGGAAGAGCATTACGGGATGAGCAAAGGGCAAGCTAGTCTGAATTACATCTCGATCGCGGTCGGCTCGATGATCGGTGTCTTGGTCTGCGCACCAGCAATGGACACGACCTACCGGAGACTCAAAATTCGCTACGGCATCAGCGAAGAAAAGGCGGGGGTTCCAGAGTTCCGCATCCCTTTGATGATTCCCGCCGCATTGCTCTCGCCGTGTGGAATGCTGCTCTTCGCCTGGTCGGCCCAGAACAAGATGCATTTTTCGATCCCCAACGTAAGTCACCCATTACCCCGGAGCCCGGAGATGAGTTAGTAGCTTTCGCTGACCGGCACTACGAATAGATTGGCATAGCCATCGCCATTGGTAGCAGTATGATCTCGTATCAATGCATCTCAGCCTACATCGCCGACTGCTTCTCCCTGCACACTGCCTCTGCATCGGCAGCTTGCTGCTTTTTGAGGTCCATGGCCGCATTTGCATTCCCTCTGTTTGTCCCTGCACTTTTTGGCAGTCTTGGCTACGGCTGGGGTGGAAGTGTATTGGCAATCGTTTCCGTTATGATCGGCGTTCCAGCACCGTTATTATTATGGAAATTCGGAGAAAAGCTGCGAGCTCGAAGTCGCTTTGGGACTTCTGAGTAAATGAACTTGACCGCAGTGATTTGGTTCAGATGCGGAGTGTATTCAATGATTAATAACTAATTCTCCTCAATTTTGACTTGATTCGGTCAAATACTACGAGACCCATCCAGCTGGTGGCAAAGCCATGTGCCCTCCCTGGCCGTTATAATCAGCGGACTGAGATAGCTTCACCCGTGCTTGCGACTCCTTTTTCACCAACGATTTCCGGTCGGCCGTCAGTTTTCGGTCGTA
Organism: Colletotrichum coccodes; assembly: GCA_020466075.1. Taxonomy (NCBI): domain Eukaryota; kingdom Fungi; phylum Ascomycota; class Sordariomycetes; order Glomerellales; family Glomerellaceae; genus Colletotrichum; species Colletotrichum coccodes. The sequence continues at coordinate 5,676 of JAIMZG010001391.1, forward strand.
TAAAAGCCACAACCGGGGAAGATAATGGACGTCTTGAATACAGTACAAGGTGATTTGTTGGGATAACGGCCGCCGACCGAACACGGCATAGCTCCCACCGCGCGCTGGATCAAACAGCCTGTGGCCCGTGTCCTTGACATTCTTCCAGACCTGTCTCTCATCTGGGTTCAGCAGACCGTCTCTGTCAATGCACTTCGCCAAGCCACAGACATAGCTCTTTTGAGCAGTCCGCGATGCAAACTCCATCAGTTGGATATCTTGCACACCGTCAAGGCTGATGCCAAAATGACTGAACAAGCCATCCGAATCATTGCGGACATCGAAAAAGACCTTTGCGATATCGGGTGACTCCAAGACGTATTTAAGGGTCCAGCCGGTTGTCGGTCCGGGAGAGGAGAAAGCGTGCACGCCTAGGGCGCAGATGTCGATGAGGTACGCATGTTTTCTGGGCAAAACGTATATTTGCAATATGGAGATCGTGCCCTGCCGGGAGAGATTCTCTCCCTCAAGATCGAGATACAGCATTGGAATGTCGTCGGGTAGCCCATAGAACGAGTCAACCAGATCTGATATTCCTTCGGGTGTGTCAATAATGTCGTAAGCGGGATAGATTTTCCCAGTCATGTTTGATTCAGTCCCAGAGAAGGGTATGGAGAAAAATGCCGCCATGATAGACAGCGGATAGGATGGAATTTCTCGAGAACCGACAATGAGTGTGATTTATGGTGTTGAAACCTAGGCAATCATTACCTTCCAGTTTGCGCCACATCGTTGGTTTATGCTCGATTCTCCAAATTGCTGACGTCATCGAATCACATCTTACACAACAGTATTGTCGCCTGTTCCTCGACCATGTCTCCCTACTTACATCTTTGTTGCCATCCATGGCCGTTTTCAGCCGCACGAAGGACAAAATAGCTTCCGTTACTTCTACTTGACCGTCTTTGCTGCATCACTAGATTCCGGAACCATGCGAGTAAGATCAATACTCAAATACTCTCGGCGCATCTTGCGTTCCAATGAGACATTGACTTGTGCTTAAGGTACCCTATTTGTTGACGAGCGTGATCAGCCGGTGCTCACTATGGTAGTAATATAATGACTAAGTAATTATTTTCTTCATCACGGGCCTTCAGTAGCCGAGTCGAATGTTTGTTCGCGCTATTCCGAGTCCCATTACCGCAACTGATATGGGAACAAGTTTGCAATGCATTCTCAAGTTTTCCCCTTCGCTATCTGACAATCGTAACATTTAGAGCTCTCCTGCAGATCTAAACTCACGAAACCCTGAAATAAACAGTAGACCGGCTTGATATTTACTCAGTCACACAGGATGTTTCGAAGACGCGCTCGAGGATGACAGAGTTGTTCTTCCGAAGATTTAGTTAAAGAAGCCTCTTGAGAGCATTCCAGGCCTCTGGACCAATACGAACGGATAATCTTCTGGTTTTACTGTTTGGCCAACTGTTTTCACGTCCATCTAGTACCACAGTTTCCCTGTCTTTGAGGTTGCGAGTGACAAGTCGTGGTACCTGGAGCCTTTGTGGCGTACGTAGATCGGGTAATGACAATAAACGCCCGGAAAGAGGCGACTCGCGCGTGGCCAATCGTTGGAGGATGTCTCCGTGGGGCATGTGGCCAGCATTAAACGATGAGAAGCACGCACGGGTAGTTGTCACTGTCACCAACTATCTATCTCTGTCCTCTACTCTACTAATCGCACCCATCCGGACTAGAGTGTCAAAAAAGAGACGTGGTCAACTCTTACCGTGCGATTGAGCAACTATTTGCGGCATTCTGGCCCAATCTCTATACGTCGATAGGAAGTGTGTTACAGAAGCTGATGGTCAGGGAGAAGGTCAAGCCCATTTTCAATAACCGATACCATCCATTGTTGCGTCATCTTCATTCCTCCGACTTTTCAGCTGCCCTTGCAGCAAGCTGGATTCTGTAGGCCTGTCCTTACAATTGATGCTAGTTATCTCGGTCTTCGTGGCCGCATTGGGCAATTCAATAAAAGTCATCTTTTACCGGGTGACGAGCCATACTGCCAAGCTATCTGCTGTACCTGACACAAGCTCGCGCGGCTCGGGTTCGTTGCATCGCTTGATTCAGTCACTAGTCACACCATGCATTATTTTCTGGGTGTGTCTTCAATATAGAGGGAGGGCACCACACACCGTGCATTACACAACTGTGAGAACCAGTCGTTTCCTGCTCCCGCCTACATAATACCTTGAGGTGACTGTCTATACGTTTCAAAGACAATCACGCCGGTAGGTGCAGCAGGCTTTCCTATCACGCTAGAGCTGATGGCCGGCACACCCTTCTATGATTCGGCTCACCTACGGGCGACTTCGCTGCGGCTGCTGATCCAACCGTTAAATCGTTGCCTAATCATTAGTGGCTTTTATCTGCTCTTTTCTCTGGAATCCTTTAGTCCCAGAAGGGCTTAGCGACCAGATTCTACCACAAGAAAACTCGTTCGATGGAGCAAGTAATGCTACCCCATGCTTATGGCAAGGATTCTTTGGCCTCTGCAAGCTGACATTGGTCTGTTCGGTCTCACCCTTGGCAGTCCCACCTGGTTACCCCGAGGTGGGTGGCCACAAGATAATATCTCGCTCGGTTCTCGCTCGCATTCCTGTACCTCGACCTCGGACTCCAAAGTTCTTTCTCATCAGGCTGCGCTCTCACCGAGGCGCCCAACCGTCGTCATTCGCCCCAGACCGGCGCAAGTCCGACGTAACTGGTTGGCTCGGACTTCGCTGCCAACGGCGACGAGGCTGGCTCGTGCCCTTTCTTTGTCGCTGTCATATTTAGCGCAAACTTTCACAACATGGCTCGGAAAGGTAGCCGGAAGGTCAGGACGGGATGTTTGACCTGCAAGTAAGTCCTAGCTTCGGTCCTCTGATTGGGCCTCGTTGCGACCCGAAATCAAGGGTCCAAGGTGTCGTCGGGTATCTAACGGTTGGTAGAGTTCGCAAGATCAAATGCGACGAGACCAGGCCGTTCTGCAACCGTTGCACAGTCACGGGCCGGAAATGCGATGGCTACCCGCACGTTGCCGACTTGTCCGATGTCTCATCAAGTTCCCCTGGCTCGTCGATCCTTACGATCCAACCGAGCCGTGCCTCCCCGGGCATCAACTCCCCCAGCGACAGTCGTGCCTTGCAATACTTTTCCGAGGCCGTGGGTCCGCTCCTGTCCGGTGCCGTAGATCCCTACTTCTGGACGCACATCGTTATGCAGTTCAGCACGTTCGAGCCGGCTGTGACGCACTCTATCCTGGCCATTAGCGACCTTTATGAGCAGTTTCACAGCGGAGGCGTTGCGGCGGTCGCGCCTCGGGACCACAGTTTCGCCTTGCGGCATTACAATGCCGCTATCCACGAGCTGCGGGGCATGATGAGTCGGGAGAGGCAACCTGTCGTGCTGCTTGTGTGTCTACTTTTCATTTGTATCGAGTTCTTGCGATCCGGACGGGAAGCCGCCATCAGACACTGTAAGCATGGTGTCGCAATCTTGCGGGACACCCACAACGAGTTTCCCTGGACGAAAGAGCATCTTCTCCCTCTCTTCCGTCGCCTAAGCGAGTACTCTTTCTTTTTCAGCAGCGAAAAATCCGACTTTCCGGATTTGAGCGGACTGGAACACCATATTCCGCCCAGTTTCTCCACGTTTCAAGGCGCCCAGTTAATGATAGATGACATCTACTGCCAAACACTTCAGCTCATGAAGAAAGGATACCCCTATCGGTCCGAGTCCCTCATGGGTAGTGCTATCCCGCCAGAGCTATTAGCACAACAAGAACACATCAACAAACTATTAGACAAATGGAACGCCCTCTTTACTCGGTTCAACGACAAAATCGAGTATTCATACACTCCAGCTACCAATGCGTTCAAGGTCGATGCGGACTACCTGCCCAAGATGCTGCAGGGGTTCCTCTCGACACGCTACGAATGCTGCCGTATCTGGCTGAATATGACATTCGATAGCAGTCAAACGGGGTTCGACAGGTATTTGACCAATTACAGCCGCATGGCCAAACATCTTGCCTCAACAGTCACCCAAGTCTCGGAGCATTCAAAGATTGCAAGTCTCAGTGCGCAAGCGCCCAAGTTCATGTTCGAGACGGGGTACACGCCAATGTTGTTCTTCATTGCCACCACGTGTCGTCACCTAGAAACCCGACTAGAGGTTTTACGTCTGATGCCTATCTTGGGCCTTCCCCGAGAGAACCTATGGGAGATGGCTACTTTAGTTGCGATGTCGCGCAGGGCCATCGAGTTGGAACACGACATATCGCTGGATTCATATGGACGGCCTCTCGCGCCGCTCTCGCCAAACTGGACCCTGCCGCCTAATGAGAAAAGAATAGTAGATATGTGGACAGAACCGAAAACCGAAGAAAGAGATATCATGGGACATGTCGTACGCGGCCGGATAGTGGGATTCTTCAAGCGCAAGCCTGACGGAAGCAGGTCTCTTCACACTGAGTTTGTAGAAGTAGTTAACATCAAGAGGGAACTGGGTACAGTTGGGTCACCTGTGGTGGTTCCATAACTGTGGCGTCACCACCTTGTTGTAACATGCCATTCAATCCGCAGCCGTCTTTGCGGGGCATTCAGCAAGAACTTTTGGTGCAACTGCAGGGTTTGGAACCGTATGCAGGATTGGACGAGTTAGGCTTCAAGTTCTGCGTAACCAGAACTTTAGTTTGCAATGAGTAACGAATGACTCCTTATGGTTCGCTCCTGCAATTACAAGGAAGACTATAGAATCATAAAACATAGATCAAGGGGCTAGGGGCCATGATACCTAAACATGAAGGCGGACGTCGTCGGTAAAAAAGATTAAATTCACGCTCAGTTCGTTTAATACAGGAAGCAAGGTAATACAACTGTTGGATACCATGTCTTAAACAGCCTGTTTCTATAATCATATGGTCGGTGACTATTCCACTACATATTCGGAACAAGAGAACGAAGGAGAGCACAAGCCTAAAGGGTTTTGTATTGTACAAGTGCATGCCCAAAAACGAATCATTACCGGCAGTTGCAATAGACCCTAAGGCGGATCAGCTCTGCGTGGAAATCGAATGGAGAACTCCAGGATGTACTTACAGACTCTGTGCAACGGCGCCGCCACCCCCTGAGCAACCATCATATGTACCACCACCCGCGGAACACTATAACAAACAGACTTAAGACAGAATTTACCAGGATCAATCGCGCAGTCTGGACACACCTTTGCTGGGCAGCCGCTGATACAGTCGGCCTGCGTGTTGTAGATATGTCCGGTCCACGCATGTGCGGCCAGTGGGGCCGTGAGGGCGACACAGAACAAGAGCAACTTCATGTTGACCGGTTTTAAAGATCCAGAATGGCAAACACTGTTACGAAAACGAGACCAATATGAATACGTTTCTGGGCTTATGTTTTCAATCTGTAGCAAGGGGCCTTCAACTTTATACTGGGACTTGAGAACCCTCGTGCTTGTTGACTAAACCAGCCCGAGGTGTTGCGGTCCCAACACAGCCTCATCCGGAGTGTTGTTAATGACTCGCATCTATCCTTACATTGTCGATCTCGTAAAAGATGGTTATTCTTCAACATGACCTGGGGACTGCGGCAAAACTTAAACAAATTGGATGCGCAAGCCTCTCCGCCCATGGATGGGGACGAAGCCGACTGTAGAGGCACTTAGGCCCACTGTGCAACATGATAGCAGAACTCTAATTGGAGTTCATACATTGTAGACTGATTTAGATTGGCATCGGGATCCATTATCCCGATTCAAAGCCTTCAAGCGGCGGAATGACTAGCAGCCCGACCACCTCACCGCTGATTACGATCCACTTCAAAACGTCCAACTCCTCTTGTTTTGACATTCGGGTTCGCATTGCAAACGAGCTTAGCTATAGCAACCGATGAGTATAGCCAACCATCGGATACTGGATTGGTACGAGTGAAGTTTGGCAGGAGCAATAGAGAGTAGGACGTTGGGCTTGAAGGTCCCATCCGCGTCAAGTGGCTGCTGCTCCTACAGTCTTGTTCACCGTTATACTCGCACTGCTGATATTACAACAGCCTTGTACTGTAATTGCGACTCTCAAGACTCACGGCCAGATTTTGAGCTTGGCACTCGGTATTCGGCGCTTCGGCGTTGCGAGATCGGTTCGCCCACTCCGGCTCACCGAGTGTCTACATGACTCAATGGCAAGTAGAAGCGACCACCGGACGGTTAGCAACAGGGTAATAAACTGGAGTTCTGGCAAAATATAGGGCGGTTACGACTTTTGGACAGAATTGGACTAGTGCCAAGGCGGATACGCTGGATACGTCTTGGCAGTATCCGTCAATCGTGCCAAAAGTAGCAAAGGGAATACCTCCTGACATACCTTCATAGCCATAAAGCTGATGACCAATAAAGCCTAGAAAAGGATGGGAAAGCGATTCGTAACCGTGATCCAATGCTTTGAGAACCTTAGTATGAACGTTTTATACTGGCTCAAGCCTCAAGATTACCCCCTCAGTTGATGACAATAGTCCTCATCGCCCCTTTATTGAAGAAATATGGAAGGCATGAAATTGCTAGCAATACGGATTTGGACAGCAGCAGGGTTTCCGTCTGATTTCAAGGTTCAGTTTAGTCAACTATTCGGGTCCATGCCCGTGCGGTATGAACGCCGTTTAATGGTATATTGATATGAAGTCGACGCCTTCCAAACTGTAAGAACGGAACCAAGGTTGCACTATGGCAATTCATGGCTGACAAAAAGCTTTCCCCCCCGATTTCCTACTGTTGCCGATGCTTGACCATGTTGGAGAGAAAGAGTCCGGATTCAGTCCGGCAATGGCTTTCATAAAACTCTTTATGAGAGTGCCGCTTCTTCTATATAAGGGATTCAAAGTTTCGAGCTCGATCAATAAGACAACAAGAAAACTCATTCCTCCATCAAAACCATTTAACGGACTTTTCAGTACTTCAATTATTTAGTTCCGCTCATATAAAACATTAAGAATATTTGATAATAAGGCCCAAGTGAAAGGTAAAGGAGCTCAAGTGCTTCAAATCAAAAATTAGTAGTCTACCAGGTCAGAATCGCCATTCTATCTTGCATTGACTGCTGAGCATGTTGTGTAGCATGTCAGAATAGATCTGGGTTTATGCTCTCGCATTTGTAATGTAGAGCTGCAATAATACAGAAATTTCCTTGTAGGACTTCTCTATTTCTATAGACTTTGCTATCTGCAGCAGTTGGAAGTCAAAGACATCTTAAAGCCTACATTCATGCAGGTGTTTGTCGTAGTGCGTTCATCCGCAAAAGCTTCTGCCAAAAGCTAATAATAAATATTTCGCTTTATTATTAGACATTTCCGAGCTTTAATGCATGTCAGGAAGTAATTTCACACATACTTCATCGCAATGACAATGAAGATATCGTATAACAATGGTGCCGTATCAAATGCTATGACCCCATTTAGGATTCTCTTCAGCTTTGAACCACATTGTGACGCACAACTGCTGGACAAAATTCTGGATCCGTGGGGAACAATAACTGGAAACTAAAGATTGCCAATGAGCACAACGACAAGATATGTTGGCCATCTCGTATTCCTACGGGCAAGGAAGAGATTAGCGCCAACAAGTCTTATCCTACTAATTCGGCAACAGTGATTTAGGCGGTGGACTGATGGTTGAGCGCAAGATTGGAGAGAAGTGTCGATGGATAATCGTGGGCTCTGAACAACTGGGTGTACGGCAAACCTCAAATTTGGCTGTCCACCAAGCAGCATGTTAAGACCTTCCCAATATAGCTACTACACCTCAGGCCGACTCCCGATGTTCTAGATAGATATGCTCGGAGGTGCGGCATCACGCCATGTCAAGTTCTGATAGTGAATACACCAGACGACTTCTTGTCCTCGGCTTTTACTCTAGAATACTCTGTAGCATGAGCCCAAATTTGGCCGGTTTACGAGGACGGAAAGAGCAGAGTAGCAATAGTACTTAAGCCCGTCATCCGCTAGTTCACTTTGAAAATTGATTGGTACGCTGACAGACTCAAATTAAATGATGTGGACGTCATCCCCCACGGCTGGTGGGCTGAGCGAGCACTACTGCACCACCTAACCTTGTTTCGTCTCATCTGAACTGCTGGCTCAAGCTGATCTGGTAGATGAGTCTCGTATCACGCGGCGGTCCAAGCGCAGCTCAGCAAACGTTTTGACAGGGATACTAGCGAAAGATGCTAAGAATAGTGCCGCGGGACTCTGATTAAGCTTCAAGCAACCTTGGTGATCGACGTGCCCAAACGCGATCTTGTTGCGTTGGGTCCAGGAACAGGTGACAGACCTCATCGGAGGGAACCAATGCAGTGCCGAGGTTTCTCTAGCTCCCGTGTTTGCGTGTAAATCTGATTTCGGGGAGATTAGTATTTGCCGGTTCTCAGCTTTTGGTCTGCACCCTCATCTCATAGTTATATCGGTCAGCCCCGCCCATTTCCAGGTGTACTCGGCATTTCGAACGGAATCACGACGTGGTCAGTGCAGTTCGAATTTTGACAGAGACTCTGAGCAGGACATTGTTTGCTCATGACCGCATGTAGTGTTGAATCAGCCGAACTTGAGATTTAATGACGTCGAAAAGTCGAATCACGAACAACTCGCAGATTAAGAGAAAACTCGCAGCGACGTAGCAAGAGCCGCAGTTCACAGGTGTTACGTCGAATTCCCGATTTGGCTCCTAAAATGAAAAACAGTTCATGAGTCTCAGGTTTTGTGTTTTTAGGATCAACGCGAAGTTCTGGTCACCCAGTTTTGATTGATGCCAGTTCAAAGAATGGCACTGATATCAATCCCATTCAACAAGCATGAGGTGACAAGTCTTCGAACTTCCATTGCATCGGCACACGCTTTCTTTTTTCGTTTGATGTCTGTCAGAACAGTTGGTCATGTCCCCCTCTTTCCAACTTTTATCATCGTCCAAAGTTTTACTTGACAGAACGATGCTCAGTCCACACGGCATATCTGCAGCTGAAAAGCGCTTTCATCCGATTATGGATATTGACCCCAACTTGAAGATAATCTCCCTGCCAGAATAAACATGTCGTTTCTATTTCAAACATGATAGTAGGAATTTGAGAGGAGTCCATGTAATCTCTCTTGCAATGAATCGAACAAAAGCATGTCCATCGTATCTTTGCTTCGTCGAGTTAATAGTGAATGACTGTCGGCAGTTCTAGATTTGACATCACATCGTTTGAGTGACGAGCATCACTTTCAATGAACACAGCTTTACTCGGCTCATCTAGCTTCCAAAAAGTACATGGAGAGTTCATTCCATCTATAAAAGATGTTGTTCTCCCGGCCAGATAAGTCAATATTCATCCTCACCACAACAGTCATCACATTCAACTTCAACGCCTTTCACAACCACACCCTCCATTGCCCTTTGGAATCTCCAACCACTTCTTTGAGTCATTATCTATCAATCGAGCCACCAAGTGTATCTTCCTTCAACTTCCAAAATGCACTTCAAGAACGTCATTTTTCAGCCATCATTGCTTCTGTCTCCGCTGCCCCTATCAACACGAATGGCTTCGCTCGCCGCGATGATGATGATGATGATCATCGACACTGCGTGAATGTTGGCGTCATGCCTGCAGTTGCGCCTGCTTATGAAGTTGCCCCTGTGAGTTTCACTCGATCGCCTATTACGCCTTCATCGTTTCCTAACGTGGTTCCTCAAGATCTGGCCTCACGTGGAGCTTGATGATAGAGACGTTGATGACTTCGTAGAAGAAGAGGAAGAATCAGAAGATGTAGAAGAGGGGGGAGAAATGGAAGCCTTCGGGGAGTTGGAAGACAGAGACGCTCCTGAAGTTGCTGAAAAGCACCATGGACATATTCGGTGCCCGGTCCCTGCGGTAAGTCTTCACATTTCAGATAACTGACTTGAAGCTAAGTATCAACAACAGGTTTGGAGTGCTGCACTTCGACGCTGCGTGGCAGTGGCCCCTCCGGCGGTTGGACCAACTTGTGTTCCGCCAATGGTATACAACGTTATGACCGGGCAATGCCTATCTCCAGCTATGCCCGCGCCTGTGGCTCAATGCGTTGCGCCAATGGTAAGCAATCTACAACTTGTGAACTGTGAACTGCTCTCGTGGTTAACGCTCCGGTCAAGGTCTATGACGCTGCGCTTCGTCAATGCGTTCATCCAGCCACCGCTGCACCGGCGACGTACTGTGTCGCTCCGCTAGTCCTCAACCCAGTGACTGGGCAATGCACGATGCCGCCAGCGGTTCCGGCTCCGTTTCCGGTCATCCAATGTGTGCCTCCAATGGTCTACAACCCGGTAACTCGAAGCTGCGCCGTGCCAGCTACAACTATTCCTCCTCCGGTAACCCAATGTGTCGCACCGATGGTCTACAACCCGACCACCCAGACCTGCGTTGTGCCCGCTGCAATTGTTCCTCCTCCTATCACGCAATGTGTGGCCCCAATGGTCTACAACCCAGCTACTCGCACTTGTGTGATGCCGGCTGCAGCTATTCCATCTCCGGTAATCCAATGTGTCGCCCCGATGGTCTACAACCCAGCAACTCGAACCTGCGTCATGCCGGCCGCGATCATGCCCACACCCGTCACACAATGCATCGCCCCGATGGTCTACAACCCGGCGACTCGAACTTGCGTGATGCCCGCAGCGACTCCGGTCACCCAATGCGTCGCGCCGATGGTCTACAGTCCCGCGGCAAGAGCCTGTGTCATGCCCGCGGTGGCGCCAGTCCCAGCTCCGATTACCGAGTGCATCCCTCCCATGGTCTACAACCCGGCTACTATGACTTGTGTTTCTCCTGCTACGACGGCCAACACAGTCCTTGCTCGACCTACCTGTGTCATGGGAGAGATGGCTTACTGTGCCAAGTCTTCAACCAACTATGTTGCTTATGGTAAGTCTCAATCTAGAGAAGTGTCGGCGGGACTAAAGGTTTGATAACTCTGGTAGACGCCGCCAACCCTCTCTGCCACAACGACGGACTCAACGTGGTCTTCTGCTCTTCCCCCGCGCGTGTCATGGCCATGCTGCGCGTCGGAACGTTCGCCAGCGACAACCGTCCCGCCATCAACAACACGACTTCCAGCAACTTGGGCAGCCTCTCAGTTCCTGTGGTAAACTACACCATGCCCATGAACACTTCGGTTGCAGAAACTGAGAGCGTATAGAAACGTCGGAGTCTCGAGCCTCACTCGCATAGGCTGGTGTTCCCTATTGCGCTTTTATTCACTGCGTGCTTTTTGTTTAGCTGGATTCGTTTCCTTCAAGAGGTGTAGCTGGATTTCCTTTGACATTGTCAATTTTGAGGCTTTCCTTGTTTGTGAATTTGCGCTAGGGCATTTCTGGGCTGGTGTTCTGGTCGCCGGCGAACGAGCACGAGCTTCATTTCGCTCTGGGAATCATTCGCGGTTTCATTGGCCTTGACAGCCAACAAACTTTTCTGTACTCACTTTACCTTTAGCTACTGGATAGCGTTGGGAGTTTCAGGAGCCTAGCAGACGTTTAAATCAGTTCATCATTCGAAGTTCGAAAAAGTTGACCTATCCTTGATATTGTGTTCTAGCTCAACGAGCAAAAGAACGTTCTTGACAAGCTGCAAATGATCGGTCCCTCTTAGGTGAACATCGATAGACGAACCAGACTGTACAATAGTGAAAATAGATGGCTTGGAATATCGCCTGGGCAGATAACAAGGCATGCCGGCAAGTAGCGGAAGTGGATTTGATAAGCCGAGTGACCATACGTTTTGAGCGCGTGATACATCGTATATTCAGATCCTAGATACTTGCTCTCGAAGACACGCTGTATGTTTCATCTTATGGTTCGACCACCTCTAGCAGATGTTTAAGTATACTGGAATGGGGTATGCGGACACTGGCTTGCTAGGACATAATACAAGGAGGCGGGAAACAGAAGCTCGAGGCCGCATAGAATTTTTCCTTTTTGTCTTTCATTGAGTCCATCAAATAGCAGGCTTGAAAGGGGATGAGATAGTGGACATCACCATCATCAGCGAATTCAAGAACCATTCCAACAACTAGTGAAGTTGGACTTGGCAAACTCAATTGTTGACTGTTTTCGCCCCTTGCAAGTGATTAGATTTGAAAATCGATAGAAAATACGGTCTCTCACTTGTGAATTAAAGCCAATACGCTGCTCAAGGTGCGGTGCTTAATAGCATGGCAACTTGCCACTGCGGCGGCTGCGTGCAACGCGCGGCGTCGTGGTAGGTTGTTGGTTTGTTGTTGAGCACCACACCCAGGCACCTTTCTGAAACCCCGGGACGCCAAATTGCGAGGCGAAATCCAACTTCACTGACAGGCAGCAAGAGGCGAAGAGAAACTCTGCTGCGGACTTGACTTACATTGCCTTTGAGCCAGCAGCATTATGAACGTTGCTTGAGCACCTGGTTAACATTGGACGATCACGGTGTAAGTTGAATCAGTATCCGAACGCCCTTGCTTGACCTGATTTGGCCGTTGAACTCTGCCAACCCAAAGACTATAGCAGCCTACGAGGTGTTCCGGCGGACAGGTGCAGTCACCCCTCTATTTTCAACTGACGCAGGCGCTATTCCAATGATACGCCAAGAAAGGCACATTGACGAGGCGCTTACGGTTCTCTCCGAACTACAGGAAGTTACTGCCGAGTAAGTTTGCAAAAGAGGCATGGCTTGCCACATTCCAAAAGGTAATTGGCGGGCATACAGATCTTGCGCTTACCTGGCTGTGCCAAGCGATTCAGCTTAACGAGATGAAAGGCTGCGTTTCGAGGACCATCGGAGTCTGGTAGTGGGATGGTGGGATGGGTGGCTGGAAAGAAACCCCCAAAACGGCGGTATTATTTGACCCCCGCGTGAGCCCCTACCAACTCGGCCGAGACCAAGTCATTCGACCGATGGGCGAAGAACGGAGATGCAGGCGCTAGTGGACACTTGAAAACGGGGCAGTCCCCGAGGAAGAAAGGAGGAGCACGGAAAGTCGGCCGAGACTAGCTTCTGTTTTGAACCGCTGATCCTGTGGAGTGCTGATAGTACGGGCCTCATTGGTTCGAGGTTTATTAAGGATGACCCGGAAAAGCGATCAATGACATGGAGTCCGTCCTCGGCACATATTTGTAAGCGAGATGTCGCAAGGGCAAGGACTGTCGACTATTTTGGTGGAATTCCTGCGATTCACGACCACACGTGGCGCTTTCGCAATTACCTCCCCTCCCGCTCTCAACCCGCGTGTCCATGTGGGATAATGAAAATCGCCGTCGTCCCGGTCAACGACTGACACACACTTGGGGAGGTTAGGCTAGCACTGAAATGGTCTCGCCACTCGCGCAGTTCTCGGCTTTTAAGCTCATGTCACATTGCAAGTGGGTGTCGAGACCCGCAAGTCGACGCCATCCGCGCTGGACCTGCGGCCGGACAGGACAGAGAAGTGATGGACCCTTCCCAAGAAAGGCCTGCAGAGTATGACATCGGAGTCCGTTACTAGTGGGTGATTCGCCGTAGTCTTGGCAGAATTGAGTTTTCCGACGTCCAACTCTCGGTTCAAAGTGGCAACCAAAGTATCCAAGTCATACAGAGCTTCAACGACGTTTCCTCGAGCTGAAATGTCAAATAGTGGGAGCACCTGTGAGTAGTAGTTCCATCACACCGTCGAGAGGGATCCAGAAAGGGCTCTCCTCAAGGGTTCCCCTCACAGATTACGCAACGGAGCAAACTAACCCTACAGATCGGGCTTGTTGACACAGGTGCCTGCAGCCGTGCCCAGCCCCAATCACACCAGCCTGAGTACCCCGGTCGCGACGGAGCGGCCGCGCGACAGGTTGGGGTTCGAGCGAACAAAGTAGCCAAGCAGCCCAAGCTTCTTGAATGGAAAGAAACCTGGGTGAATCAGGGCCAGGAGATGGGGCTTCAAATGCGCATTACTTGGTCGGGGCAGAGTTGCAATCGAAAGTCTCGGTTGATATGTGACACAAATCCTCGGTTGAGACAGGCTTATTCGGGCACCGGGCGGTGGGAGGGTTCGGAGAGAGGTCGGTGTTTTGGGTAAGACAGGCTCGACCTGGAACACTGGGGCGAGGGCTCTTCATCGCCTCCTGCGTTCACCGAGCACCTAGCTGCCAAAACAAACCGCACAGGGTAAGTAGGGGGCCTGGGACCTTCACGAACCACAAATATTTAGCTGGCGGGCTAGACGTACACTGGCCCGGGTGGACTGTCATGTAATATCGGAAGCGTCGTCGCCGCCTCGCATATGTGCCTGTTAGCATTTCGACCGGAGGGTCAAGAAACCGAGAGGCAGAATGGTATTGGTTGGAAACCTGATCAAGAATATCAATTTGATGCGAGATGGCCAGACATGGGACCTGTGATTTCAGATCAAATGTGTCCTCAGGGGTCCGAACCCAGGCCGAATCCTGTGGCACCGGTCACAGCCAAACCGGTTGGGAGATGCTTGGGCATCCAGTCCAGGGAACAGAAGCAGCCATCGGTACCCGTCCAGCCTCGACAGGGTCCTACGTACTATGTAGCATGCTCAACTGGATACAGTGCCCCATCCCCCTGCTTTCGGTTGCCCACTGTCGACCCCAGCACCTAAGCCGTAAAAGACAATCTTTTTTGTCTGTGGCCGAAGTGGTACGGTCCGACGCCCACACGCATTCACCATCTACCGCGTTTCCGTACAGAGATCACTTCAGCTGCCGCATCTTCCACGACATGGGGAGAGAGAAAGGCGCATGGCATCAACCCGTGTGAGCTGCAGCCTCTAGAAGATGGAGATAACTCCATGGTCGGCGGTTGGAATGACGAGCCCCTGACACGATGCACGCACGATCAATCGTCTGCCAAATGGCGAACAAGACGGATGGCAACCCCTCGTCCTCGCATGTGTTCTCACCCTGGTTCCCTGTACAAGAAATAGTGTGTGGCACCCGCTTGCCGGCGCGGGAAAGACATGGGTCATTGGGGGCTCAGGAGCTGCTTATCTTTCTGGGCTGGCAACAGAGACACTCCCATTGACACCCACACGCATGCCGGAAGTGGCTCCGTTGGCACCTGGCCAATCAACTGGTACGGAGGGCCTCCGACCATGGAATTTTCTTCTGCCCCGCTTCGGGGTTTGCCCTGCCATAGCCCGCGCGGGACAAAAGTCGACAAGACCTCAGCTTACTGAAATCTGAACCGCTATGTCACTACTCAACTAAGAGCGGGCAGGGCGAATCATCATAAACCGCCCCCCTGGACTGGCCCATTCGAGACCCCAGCAGCGGCGGCTCTTGAAGATTGAAAGTCTAGATTCTCGATACACACTGTCGTTCTCAAGCTCGCCACTCACTCCAAAAATTCACGGACCGTGGACTACGCTCCGGGCAACTGCGAAGCCCTCTCATTGGACATTGGACAATGAACATTGGGCATTCGGTGTTCCTGCTCTGGGCAATCCCAGGAGTTGCGAACAGATGACTCCCTTTGGCCGTCCTACGTGGCCAGGTAACACAGATAGCTCTCCCTCCTGGCGTCCGAAGATGAACATCCTATTCGTTGATAGACATGGAGTTCCCTCCGGGCGATTGACAGGACAGATTTTGCGGTTCATCCAGAGCTCAGTCTGTCCCCCCAACCCCGCCCTCCCGTCCTCCACAATGCGTGCCAAATGTGATCCGAGTCTACAAGACTACCTTTCCCGAAGAATGTCAAGAAGATAGGCGGGTCCCCATTGTGGTCTTGATCAACGAGACGTCATGCCTCGTTCAGTCTGACCATGTCTCATTGCATGGCCCCATGTGCGCTTGTTGCAGCCTCTGCCCTCGACCCCCGGTACGGTTGGTTTTGGTCGCTGCTGCGGGGAAAAGTCAGAAAAGCCAGCCCCATCCATATAATAACCTGGTTGGCCTGAGAAAACTCCCCGATAGACTTGTTGATGATTGAGCTCGGAAGAAAACATCAGTCCCCCCTCCCCCCAATTCAATATCCATCTCATGTCCTTGGAGTTTAGGCTCACGGACTACCGCCGGTTGGACAATATTTATCCCACACACGAAGCGAAACCCTAGATTGGACAGCATTGTCAACCAGCCGAGGGAGGTTACTCGTCGAGCACATATGCCAATCACCAGGCCAAGACATAGAAACGGCTGGGACGAAGATATCAACCAACGTCTCACCCCGAGTCCCTTCAGGTGACGCCACCCCTGGCCAAGTACCCCACGCCAGCACTGATCAGCTTTCGGCCAGTCAAAGTATGTTTATCAATGGGAGAGTAGCCTCACCGAACAACCATGACTGAACTCTTCTAGACTATGACAAGCAGGCTTCCATTAACACCATTGCCGAACACTATCAGCCGTCGGAAGTCGCGGGTCTGTACGCGGGAGGCTTGCGAAACATGTCGAGAGAAAAAGGCCAAGGTACGATGAGCAACGCCTTCCCGATTACTTTGGTTCACTTGATCCTCGCCAGCAACCGGATATCTAACGAAACTGCAGTGCGATGGAGGAAAACCGTGCTCACGTTGCAAGTCTCGTGGTGAACAATGCGCATACCGGACTCGATCTCACCAGACAAAGCGTAGCCTACAAGCTGAGCTCGCGAAGCTGAGGGATGCTCAGCGTCAACGCGACGCCGTGCTTGGGGCCCTCGCAGCACCAGGTCAAACGCACGATGTTCTCTTCCGTTTATGGAGCGGCGAAACATTTGACAAGATATACGAAAATCTGGAAACTCGCACCTCATCATCGCCAGCAGTCAGCCAGGCGTCGGATGCCTCGAGCCAATCTGAGTACGTCAAGGAGGAACCGTCTACCAACCTGCCCCAGTCTTCTCTCTGCTCCCCTCCGATTTTGGACTATTCGAACTCGGCAAATTTCCAAAGGCAAGGAACAGACTACATCCAGGGCGTTATCGATGGCCATGCGTCATCGTCACCTTCAACTGGAGAGGAGTCGGACAGCGCGATGCCACACGTTGACACATCCATATTTGACAACATGAGTCTCCAGGACGGCAACAGCCAATATGGTATCATGAATCACACCCCTACCCTGCCATTCGGCATGTTAATGGATCACAACGCTCCGATGATTGATCCCAATGGTCACTACTCAGACCAAACTCACCCCGCAGACAATGCCGGCACCATCAACTGGTGGCATACGGGGGATTCCGACTCTACACTACTAAGCCACGCTGGCATCTCTCCTCCCACTGACCCTGCTGTCTGGCCGTATCCTCAATACATGGTACCTCATCTCCCAGGCCAGCCGCAGGGTAGCTACTCGCAACCGCCGTCCACGACTTCTCTCATGTCGAACGGCTCGTCTTTGTCGCCACGGCCAACATCACACGAAAGACCACGCAACAGTATCAGCTCGAGCATCGCTAGCGCTGGAGGAAGCCAATGTCCGGCTGCGCCACCGTTAAAGAAGAGAAAATACAGCATGAACGCACAAGCGCCCACAGCCACTGCCAACACCGGCAAGCGTTGCAGGAGCGTTGATAACACCGCAGGGGCCAAGGGGATCCAGAGCGAGTCTCCGGACCAGGAGTCGCCCTCGTACGATCGTGAGCGTCACAGGCGGGCCTCGGCCCGTAATTGGCAGAAGCAAAAACAACATACCGCGGACCTGGAGGCCGCGAAGCGCATCGCCGAAGCCCGTAACCGCGAACTACACCGCGAATACTCGGAAGTCCTCAGCCAGGTCATGGAAGCAAAGAACGCGCTGATGGACCACGCCAAGTGCAACCATCCAGCGATAAGCAGCTGGCTGCGCTGCCAAGCGACCAACTACGTACTGAACAAGGGCGCGGCGACGGGGACAGGCCTGAAAGGCGAAACTGGAGCGGGAGGGGTATGGCGGCGTCGACATACCGGGTGGGACGCAACTGAACTGCCTGCAGGTGACAACGGCATCACCACCAGATTTCTTACGATTGGGACATCCACAAGGTGGAAAAGCTGCACCTAGACGATTACGGACGCACAGGCTCACTGGACGAGAAATGGGCGAAGGCGGGCAGGCCGTTGCGTGGGGCGCGCGGCTGTTTTTTTTTTTTTTTTTTGACTCTTGCTCAGACGCATGGTCTACACCGGTTGTAAGTTCATCGGAAGTCAAGATAACAAGGGGATGCTCACGCCTCCTTAGGACGAGGCTCACAACTAAAGATCCCCACTTCGCGCGAATGAGGAGAAGGGTCTGGTGGTCAATATACGTAAGATTCCATTGCGAGCATAGCATTACCTCAAGTGGCTCTCAGCCGGAGCCCTGCTGACAGTCGTAGGTTCGTGAACGGCAGGCTTCTGTATCACTAGGTCTGCCCTGCCGAATCCGTGATGAAGATTGCGATATTGAGCCTCTTACCTTCGCGGATCTGGACAACGATGTCGACGAGCAACAGGCAACTAGTTTGGTGCCTCCGAAATGAGCATGTTCACTACGCGATCAAGATGGTGGATA
>JAIMZG010001392.1:0-15207 GCA_020466075.1 Colletotrichum coccodes
GACGGCTCGTTGTTGCAACAATATTAAAGTATTCAATTCATAATCCCCGACAGTTCAAGCCAGCCCAGCAACTTATCAATGTATGCTTGTCACTCTACATTTAATTTCGTTTCAGCTCCAGTTTCCGAGGCTTTGAGGTGTGGTCTGTGATACCGTAGGTATGTCAATGAGATTCAGTCCACCTAACAATGTTATCCCATACGCAGTGCTTAGTTGCCTTCTCCCACAGAGCTTCCCTTAGTTCCCTTTTCGATTCACTTTTTATCTCCTTTCATTCAAGGCCAGTGTAACTTTTCAGAAGCCCAGCTCGAGTATACTAGCCTTTCACCTCTCCTATAGAAACACAAGGAGGCGGCCGTACAAAGCTGGCAGCCTCCTCATCACGAGTCTCCCTGACCAACACCGGCACCGGCCGCCTCATTGCCGCCCGTCTGGTCCCCGACTGGCGCTGGTACCGGTTGCCAATAAAGGAAATGATTGCGTACGTCCACAATGAGATAGTCCCAAGGCTCATCAGCATCCAGACCACACACACGGCTTTGACAGCCTCTGGCCAGGTGCGGAGCCACATGTATTCGATGCAAACGAAGAAGATGGCTTGCATGACGATCCACAGGAGATAATAGACGAAGATCGTCTTGCCCAGGCCGTTTGGCGGGAGACCGATGCATTTGTGGAGGACGGAGCCAAGGAGCGAGGCGTTTTGGCAAATGGCCAGGAAGACAGCGAGGAACACCACGACACTGTGATTAGGGTGATCGGGCCGCACGTTGCTGATGACTATCGCCAGCGTCCCGGACGCGAAGAGAGATAGTACTGTGAGCATTAACACGGCACTTTCAGCCGATTTGAGGAGGTTTGTTTTTTGTGGTGTTCTTTGCCTTGGCAGGCCAGACCCGGGCCTGCCATATGAGACAACAGCAAGCGGCATCGTGATGTAAATGAAGATGTTTAGATCTTGTCGCGTGTCGGGCCAGTCACTTAGTCAAGCGCGGTGCTGACCAGGCGAAAGATTTTAAGTGGTTTGGGCCAAGAACCAGCCACGAACCGCGCGACCATCGAGTCCTGGGGGAGGCCATCAATTTAACCAGGTTTTCCAAAGCAAATGGAATCCAGAAAATCTCGGAACCATGATCAACAGGGCGGCAAGAGAGTTTCTGGTGATGCGGGAAACTTTGGTGGCGTGCCGGTAGCAGCAATCCACTTCCACCCTGATAGTGGTCAAAGACTGTATCCCAAATGGGATTGCATCATCATGCCTAGAGCATCATTCATAGAAAGAAAGATAACACTTTCAAACCATTTGAGATCGCTCTGTACGACGTATGCTAACCCATAAAGTCGAGTTTGAATTACCGCCGTGGCGGCTCTGAATCACCCAGACAACTCATACGATACCATGTTCTGGGGCCTGTGGTGTTATGTGTTGGTTGCGGGCCGTTTTAAAGACGACACTGTCTCATAAGCATTCAAGCAGCTATGCAACATGGCAATCACGATACCTTCAAAAGACATAATCGGGATTGCTTCGGAACCTGCCCGATACTAAATCCCACTCATTTATATGTACAAACTGCATGTTGCTTGTCTGGATGATCTAGTCAGACGACGCTCCGAGGAAAATGCCGCTCACCTGCGAATCGCCCCGCGTGAAAGCTTGAGCTCCCAGGATTGCGTGGATCGCCCGAACACCTCTTCAAATCTCCATCGGCCTTCCCCTCAACCGTGCAGTTTCAAAGCCCACCTCGTTGCTTACACCACAGCCTGTCTCGTGCGACGGGAAGAATTTATCGAATGGCATTGAGGTTCGGCTCTTTTGTTCCCACCCTTAGCGACCCGAACCCCACGCTTCCTGATCCCCCCCTTCGTATGGTCACCGACGTGCATCCACGTCCGGCATCCAGCTCTGCGCCAACAGGAATTCCAGGGCTTGAGTGCACAAGAGGAGTACTTGCATATGACACGTCCGCGACTCCCCTCTCCTTCTTGCTATCAACGACCCAATACCCCGCAGGTACCTCGTTTCCGCGATAGTTGGAGCGCCCAGTGAAGCATCGACGATGCGAGGCCTTGACTAATGCGCGCGTTACAGGGCCGGGGTGGTTGGCGGTGGACTCAACAGTGGGGTTGATTAGCCGGGCTCTTGGTCGTAACCTTGGAGTTTCCGAGACTGATTGGGCGTTGTGCCTAGCAAGCCTAGAGTTTTGTGCCAGGTTTGTGATGGGCTAAGAGTCGAAACCAAGTATTCCGTCCGCGTCCGCGCTCAGGAAACGGCACAACATGGCGAATCGTCCAGTTTCCGATCGTTGGCGCCTTTGTCGCCGCGCTCAACGGGCAGTTCGGCCAGACTGCGCCCAGCGTGTCCAGCACCAGATTGATGAGCTGTCCAAGCTGCATGCTGCATGTTGCTGCTCCGCACTCGACGGATGGACATTGTTCAGGTACAAGTCCTCTACCTGCGGCCCATCCGGGTCCCAGTAATCCAAGTCCACTAGGCTGGCGGGCAACGAATGGGCATGGACATTCATCCATGCCTCCCTGGCCTCCGACGCCGTCCCAATGCTCAATCCCTGTCAATTCGCGGCTTCAACAACCTCTTGATGAGTGATGGCCCGTGTCTAGCTCCGGCGTCCAAACTGTGCGCCTGTGTCAATGACATCAGCGGGGTTTTGGGATGCCGTCACGGCCGGCCAAATCCCAAAGCTACCCCTCCATCATACCACCTTATTGACCCCTCCAGTGCCCTATGCGACCGGCTATTCAAAGACTGGCTTCTCTCGCAGACCTTCTTCTCTCCCTCCTTCTTCTTCTACATTTTCAACCCAAAAAGTTTGATACCCCTAAACCTTCCCTTCAACCTCTGTAGACCCCTTCCCCAATCAACCAAGCCCCATCAACTTCGCCATCATGCCTCAAGGAATTCCCACCGCTTCCCGTCTTCTGGACCTCTTCAGCCTCAAGGGCAAGGTTGTCGTCGTCACCGGCGCCTCCGGCCCTCGCGGCATGGGTATTGAGGCTGCCCGCGGCTGCGCCGAGATGGGCGCCGACCTGGCCATCACTTACTCTTCCCGCAAGGAGGGTGCTGAGAAGAACGCCGCCGAGCTCGAGAAGGAGTACGGCGTCAAGGTCAAGATCTACAAGCTCAACGTCAGCGACTACGACGACGTCGAGAAGACCACCAAGCAGATCATCTCGGACTTTGGCAAGATTGACGCCTTCATCGCCAAGTAAGCCTCCCACTTCACCGCTTCATCCTCAAAAGTGTTGCAACGTGTGCTAACAACGTCTCTTTCAGCGCCGGTGCTACCGCCGACAGCGGCGTCATTGACGGCTCCAAGGAGGCTTGGGACCACGTCATCCAGATCGACCTCAACGGCACGGCCTACTGCGCCAAGGCCGTCGGCGCTCACTTCCGCGAGCGCGGCACTGGCTCTTTCGTCATCACCGCCTCCATGTCTGGCCACATTGCCAACTACCCCCAGGAGCAGACCTCATACAACGTCGCAAAGGCTGGCTGCATTCACATGGCCCGCTCGCTCGCCAACGAGTGGCGCGACTTTGCCCGTGTCAACTCCATCTCTCCCGGTTACATCGACACCGGCCTGTCCGACTTCGTGGCCCAGGAGACCCAGGAGCTGTGGAAGAGCATGATTCCCATGGGCCGCAACGGTGACGCCAAGGAGCTCAAGGGTGCCTACGTCTACCTCGTCTCCGACGCCAGCACCTACACCACTGGTGCCGATATCGTTATCGACGGTGGCTACTGCTGCCGGTAAATGTCTCTTTTTTTAGTCGTGTTTAAGCGGAGCAACAGGACACGGATGCGGAGTATGAAAAGGCTCTGGACATGATGTTATGACTAGCTGGACAAGAAGTAATAGACAAAAGTAAAACCACTCTTGAGATGTATACCTATGCGTGCCGATTTTCCGCAAGAAAACCAAGTTGTGAGCCTAGTTGTAGACTAGCCTGGAGTGTTGAGATTCTAAGGCAGATACAATTTCCAGTGGCATGTCAAGTACAAGTAGAATAGAAACAAAACTGCCATAGCGCGTCCTACGGCGTCGTTATAGTACGAATAAGGACCATACACTGTATGAAACTATGCGGTCAACATTCGTGAATTGTCATACAATTTTTTCCTCATCGCCACCTGAACTCACGACCCAAGTGATGATGTGTATGTGATGCTAAGCCATGACTTTATCGCTAGTTCCATTTGTCTCGGGCAGTTAGTGTGGATTATCCGTTGACACCCCACCTTGCGGGCGCCCAAGGCGTGAACCATTATTCCATCCACAAAAACTCCATTTATGAGGTCCACGACAGCTCGCCCAAACTTTTGGTTCAATTTCTAACCCACTTTACCTCTGTGTATTTGTACCGGAGAACTGAAATCTTTCGTATTGCTGCACGTGGAAGCCTAACCGTATTTTGTGTTTCGAACGAAACTCGGTTTGAAATGTTGCGCCAGTAACTCGTCTCACTGCTGAGTCTGAATCAGTATATGAAGCTTCTCCTGGAACCTGGGAACAGAAACATGGCCAGCTGTTTAAGCGATGCTGAGGGTCAAATTCCTTTGATATTGCAAGAACATACGTGGGAATTGCGGCTAGGAAAGTTTGAGGTATTGCTTCTCCCTCAAGCCTTGTCAACTGGACTGGCAGTGTGTTGATAAAGGCTGCTAGCACAATGGAACGCTAGTTTGATAAATACTGTTCACTACTTGTCAAGGCGGCAATCTACTTTGATATATTATATTCTGTCAAGATTTGATGTTGATCTAAACTTTTTCCCTCATTTCAGCTCGACAGCTCGAAGGGCGATGGTCGCGATGAGTGGGAGCGAGGTGTCGCACAGGACTCCGACACAGGACAATATGTACATGAATTTTAGTACTGAGTTGTTGATTTCATCGAATCACGCAAGAAATTCTTGTTTACGTTGGTCAAGATGTCCTCTAGCACTCGACAACCAGGAAGGGATTGCCGAAGTCGCAGTAGCCACCAACCATTTCTCGGTGGGCCTTGGCGCAGTTGTTGGGCTCTTCGGCGTCACTTAGAGACGAGTCAGTTCAAGTACAAATAGGAAACCAGAGAAAAAGGCCAAGAAGTGGCATATTCGAGGGGTTTCCTCTCGGGACTTACCGGAGGATGTTAGCCAGACACCAGCTGGTATCCTCTTCGGAAAGGTAGTAGTGCTCCCTCTGAGTGCTCTTGTACTTGAGGACCGTGTGCTATTTATCTTCAGTTAGCTGGCAGGTTCCGAAAGAGTAGGAGTGCTCGACGTTGAGAAAGGGTTGTCTTACAACGCGGTGAGTGTATTCGTAGCAGCACGGCGTTAGTGCCTCCTGACTGGGCTCCGCGGGAATCGAGGCGCCGGAGATGGCGGCGGGCAACACCAGAGTGACAAGGGCAGCAGCGATTACCCTCATTGTGTTCGTGACTTATAGATTTGAATGGGTTGGATGTGTTGGTTGTTGAGGTCGCTGGTAATCTGGTCGATAACCAGTCCGTTGATGGAGGACGATGAGGGCAACTATATACTCTCGACGCCGCACGGCAAAGCGAACAAATGTACTTAGCCCCTGGTGATTTAGTTGATATGCAGTACAGACCTAGGGGCTCCTCCCTTTGATCGTATTCCATACATGCCCAGAGTCCGAAAATGACAGGACAAGGCCAGGTCTGGAACCAATGGTCTCGCCGACGGCTTCATGTTGCTCCGTCTGGGCAGGCAGAATAGAGTTCGGCATGTTGGTAGTCTCTCCGGATCACTAGACGGGAGAACATCTTAGTCAGTGACGCTGCCTCCCTGCTAGAGTGGCACATTTCCAGGCTTATGCGAGCAATATGTCAACACCTAGCTTCGCGACTCAGGAAGCGAGACGCCAAATCGATAAGCGTGCATGTGTCAAGTTGTTGCTAGCCCCTGCAATATCCTTAGTTTATTTTAAGTTTTGCTAGCCGGGCCGTGTCGCTTGGCTATCCGGACTGTGGTCCGCTTCCCTCAGCCAACTATGTTACCTATACCCAGGACAGCTGCTCAGCACTACTCTCGCACAATTGCTCTAGTCGTCCAGCCACTACAATTTGCCAGCTTCTATAGCCACTTGGCTGCTGTAGCTGCTTTATCAACCGATTACGACTTTGGACCGATCGAAACTTTGTGGCCGAAAGGGTGTATTCGCCTGTAACAGTAGCAGACTTGGCGTGGATCGCAACAGAGTGCTGGCTGGAACGATTAATCAAATCTGTTGCTGGTCACTTTAACTATGACGCAGCCCGGACAGCCAACTAACATAACGCGGCTAGCAGAGCTCTTTATTTGACTGCGTAAAACCTGCTGGCAATCCTGACGCTATTTACTTGGCCTTCCAGTCATATGATGTTATCAGCAACGGTGTATATTGGTAGGGCTGAAACTCCGCCGCCCCTCACCGCGCATACGGGCTCTCTATTGGAGTTTCGAGTCCAATCGGCGTATCACTCCGATGCCCTTACCAATTAAGGAACGTATTTTATCGAAGTCTTGCTCCTTCTCGTATATGGAAGCGAGTAGGTGATGCGGAAGTCGGTCATGTCGCATCAAGTCGAGCTGGGAAGGCAAGCAAGGCCCCTTGGTATTTAGCCGACTGGCGCTCCAATGGACGATCAAAGCCTTTCCTGGCGCAGGGAAGTGTGTACGAACGTCTTTTCGCCCTTCTCTCGACTTGAAATACCAAAATGCTTAGTCATTGTGATTGTTCCACATTGTACACCGGTGGCGTTGGGTTTCCGCACTCAAGTGTACACGGCCGAAGGCATCTTCTTACGCCACGTCTTCACATCGAAACGAATGCTTTCGAACAAGCCAACTGCCAGCCGTCCAGAAGAATCAATCGCCCAAAGAGCTACGCCCTGGATGAAACCAACTTTTTTATCTAAATGTTGTGTTCTTACGTGCCAAGGAAGGAACGTTATAATCTCTGCGCCCATAAACTACGACAAGATAAGGATTAGCCATTCATCAAATACCTTAATCATGTGTAATACTTGTATTCATACTGGCTTAACCTTTGCCTATGACGCCAGATTGACGCTCAAGCGAAATGACCAGCGCTTGATGCATTACAGTCACGGTCTCCGGGATGTTCTTTGAGTGAACTTGTGGAGCGGGGTCCTTCTGGTCGGGTTCTATATCATGGAACTGGGGCTTCGACTTTTCGTCGGATGAAGTAGTTGTCCCAGGCTTGCCTTCAGAAAAAGCCTTTTGGGTTGGGGGGGTTGACCCTCTTGAACTAACATTGGGGTGGATTGATGTGAATTAGAGAGGATCTCTGCGAGGATCTCTGAATGTTTCGTGCGCTGGTGAGATGGTGGGTAGATCGGCAAGGGTTAGGAAACTTTGAGACTGTAATGGCCTTTGCTTAGAACAATCTGGACATCCTGTATACACGCTTCTATCACAGTGTTTCCAAGCCCTCTCCCCCCCCCAACTTGTGAGAGTTCATCACAAATGAATGTCGAGGTTGTGGCATTGTGGGAATATGTAGTGAATTCGCGTAATCTACGGTTTGTCAGGAGGATCCACCAGAAACGGGGATCAGGTTAATGTTGACGGAGACGCCGGCGCCTAGTTGGCCGCCGATGGTCCGCTTAGATGTACCCGCCGCGGTGTATAGGGCCAGACGAATTGCTTGTCTGGGCTCTTGATCACCGGAAACCGTTTCGACGTGCAGATACCTAGGATCTTCAAACTGGCGAACGGGGACATCAAATGTCCACCGGCCGCCACTGTCACCCTCCGCAGCCCGGTCGTTGATACCAGCATACACTTTCTTGAACTCCTCCTTGCTTACGTCCACCGACAGCGAATGGACACCGAGCGCTCCGCTAGGGTGTTTAATGTTTTCCGCGACGTGATGGGGCACCCGCAGTTCACGCGGCGTCCGGTCGAAGCACCAGAACGGCAACTCGCCCCTCTCCACTTCCCCTTCCGGCTCCGATCCGGCGCCGGCCGGAAGCGCAACGGCCCACTTCAGCTCTTCGCCATCTGGTCTGATCCTTCCTCCGGGCACCGGGTCGTCGTAGGCGGCTAGCGATTGAAGGCTGCGCACGCGCTCCTGGATTAAAGCGAAACCTGATTCGTCCTTGAGGGAGTATGCCCAGTCGATCACTGTGCCGTCCGGCTTCGGGCCCCACTTGTGTTTGAGGCGCTCTTCCCGACTGAGTCCCTCGACGAATGCGATGAGCTCGAGGTAGGTGCCGTCGGCTAAGATGACGAGCTTGTTTTCTGTGCGGCCGTCGGCATGGCGACCACCTGTGAGGATGGTGAATTCAGATGAGATCCAGGAGGGAAGCGAGGCGAGGACTTGGTGGGGGAGGAGGATGACGATATGATCGAGGAGGGGTGGGTTAGAAACCCGAGCCGCAGATGAAGCCATTTTGCAAGATGCTACCTGGGGCGTCTAAGGAGGAATTATGTATATTGATGGAGTGGTCAAATTGGCGGTGTCTTCCCGACCGCTTGCGCTTGATTCTCTGGGGGGCCATCCGGTATTTATCGCTTCTTTCCCCGCCCGCCCCGCTATGTCACCATTGCAGACAATCATTG
The DNA here is from genome assembly GCA_020466075.1 of Colletotrichum coccodes. NCBI lineage: Eukaryota > Fungi > Ascomycota > Sordariomycetes > Glomerellales > Glomerellaceae > Colletotrichum > Colletotrichum coccodes. The sequence continues at coordinate 8,596 of JAIMZG010001392.1, forward strand.
CGAAGGGATTGATGAAGTCCGTTATCGGTTCGTCAACATGGCGCAGCTAAGTCGCTCGTGGAGTTTTAGTCTCTGTTACAACTGCTAGTGGGCTCCGGGAACGAAGTTTAGAATTTCTGTCATGAATTTCTATGGGCATCAAAGCAACTCTAGCACCGGCATCACTGTCCGTCCTACAGGGCTCGACTTGATGACCTAATCAAGGGATCGGTCTGATACGTTCTCTTCGCGTGGCTTGTGGAGATGTCAGACCGGCACAGCGCGATCTGGATCTAATTACTACCCCTCAAACCTTCAACCACTTGAATCGGGTTTTGGGAGATCCTCCAAAACTCAATTCCTTCATAAACCACTGCATCTTCCGTGGGCCTGTCTTCTGTGTCTTCACCGCATCCTATGCGCCAGGAGGCAGATGCTCCTCAGCTCCAGTTTGCGTGGAATGCCCTGCCAACGACTCAGGGGCTGACGGCACGCGCGTGGGCAGGCCCCTGATCGCCTTGGAGCCAGAAGGGGACTCTTGTAATGCGCAGTGGTACTGGAAAGCGACGGGGTGATAGAGCAGCTGGGGATTGGTCGTCGTTCTTGTTCTTTACATTCGTAAAAAAGCTCAGCATCTGTTCCCTCTTGGCATACTTCACAATTTTCGGCAATGCGAGCGTCTCTTTGACATTGCTATTGCTCGCGTCAGAGTGAGAGGCTCTATGGAACGCTCCCGGGCTGCCCCTGGATGTCCACCAGATCGCTGGATCGACTGCCCCGTGTTTGCGCCGCCTCTGATTTGACTTCTGCCAAACTGAAGTTGACAGGTAGAAAATCCCATGACAAAGGCCGTGATGGGCTGAGAGTGGTCGAAATGCTGTTGTGTGACGTCGTCGCTGGGCATTTTAACAAACAAACCAGTGATGTAACCCGAACCTTCGGCCCGGGCATTGTTTCTCGTTTCTCGTGTCTCGTTGTAAATACAGCGACTCTCACGGGCGTAACAGTTTGCCTCGTTTGATTATGTGAGACAGTTGGGAACTCTCATCATGAATAGAATCCATGTTGGCAGACTTCAATCGCGTTTACAGGCTGGCGCCGTTTGCGCCGCTCACTCGTAACCAAGCCACGTTCAATCGCAAACACCGACTCTCAGCCTCCCGGTTAGCCCGAGACCCCTTACCCTTCGCTCCCGAGGGTGTGTATCCCCCTTGAGGCTCCCGACCCATCTTGGGGTTTCCCGCCCCCAATCTTTTGATTCCCACACATTGCGGGCTACAACCAACCCGGCGATCCCACAGGTGTCTGGGATTCTAGCATGTCTGGGGTGTCAGGGGACGCGGAGCCCTAGCCTTTGGTGTCCGCACATGAAACTCCGACCGTCTGATGCAGGCCCTGTCCGACCGGGCTTCGCGGCGCTCGCCGCATGAATCTCGTCGCACAGAGACGACCGTCGGATGGCAGGTTGGGTCTTTCACAGCCCGTTTGTGCCATTGTGGACAGCAGAATGATCCACATCTAGGTTCGGTCCCGTGCTCCCGTTCGCTGGCACCGTATGCTGCTATTCTTGGTGCCCTTCTTTGGTAGCGGTTTTTGAACACTTCCCGGCAGTAGATGGTATGTCATGCGGCTCCCCGTCACCCTCGGCCGCAAACGACCTTGATCCTCCTCGGGACTTCTTGCAACCAAACCCCCTTCCGTGTTTGCTTCGTCGCTCTTCGCTCCCTCGACCGCATCCTCCATTCTATTCTTCGGATTGAATCCCTTCTTTTTGTAAAATCAACTATTACATTCGCTATTTCATTCGCTTAGATATCAAATATGGTCTCGAAGACGATTGCAACTTTGGGGTTTGTGGCAGCGGCGGTTGCCAGGGTGCAGTTCTTGGCAAGTTGGGTGATCTGCCCAACATGGGATGATATCTAACATCTCATCACAGGGAGTCGCGATGTCTGGTGGTGACTTTGGTTGCGAGATCGATGTAGGTTACCAAGGAAGCATCAAGAAAGCCCAAGGCTAACACAAGACAGGGAAACTGTCCTCTGGATAGAGTCCAGTTGCCTCTCAGCTCACTAGGAGGCGGCGATGGCGAAGGTCAGATGAATCATTTTGTCCAAAACGACAAGCTTAACATGTTCCGACTGCGTAAATACTTTCGAGCTTCTACATTTGTTCTTTCTCCATGCTTACACTTCGTAGCTGTTGGTTGGCAATTTCTCGTCAACAACCAAGCCGGCGGACAACTCAGCTCCAGCAACTTCGGCCGGTACGATCAAGTCATGCAGAAGTGTCTCGCGACTGGCGCATACTGCATGGTCGATATCCACAACTTTGCGCGATGGAACGGCGGAATCATCGGCCAAGGCGGACCGACGGACGACCAGTTCGTCTCACTGTGGACGCAACTCGCGCAGAAGTACAAGGACAACGAGAAAGTCGTCTTCGAGCTCATGAACGAGCCGCATGACCTCGACATCAAGCTTTGGGCGGCGACTTGCCAGAAGGCCGTGACGGCGATCCGACAGAGTGGCGCCACGTCGCAGATGATTCTACTGCCTGGGACCAACTTCAACTCGGCCGAGTTTCTCGTCAGCAGCGGTAGCGCAGAAGCCTTGGCGGCGATCACCAATCCTGACGGCACCACAGATAACTTGATCATCGATGTGCACAAGTATCTTGACGAAGACAACAGCGGTACCCACAAGCCTTGCACGACAGACAATGTGGAGAGTTTCAGGAAGGTTGCCGAGTTTCTGAGAGCGAAGGGGCGTAAGGGGCTGGTCAGCGAAACGGGTGCCTCGAGCGATGCTTCGGTGAGTCTAGTGTTGGACTTACTCGAGATAAACGGCCAGTCTAACCAGTCAAACAGTGCTTCACGAGCTTTTGCGCCCAAAACACTTTCATCAACGAGAACTCCGACGTCTTCATCGGTCTCGTCGGATGGGCCGCCGGCAGCTTCGACACCAACTACGTCCTCAGCCTGACACCCAAGAAATCGGGTAACAGCTATACCGACAATGAACTGATGAAGCAGTGCGTTCTCGACACGTGGGCGGCCACGGAGCAGAACGTGTCGACGCCGACGACGACCAAGTCTCAGCCAGCCGCATCCGTGGCGCCTACCACAATTCCGACATCCGCGCCAACTGCAGCTCCGACTTCAGCGCCAAGAAGTGGAGAAGAGGGTATCGCTCCCCCGACGACCATCCTTAGCATGCCGGGCACGCTGTTGGTGGATCCTACGACGCCTACGCCGCCGGCCGCAACTAGTGCTCGGGCGGGTGCGGGTAGGAATGGGACAGTGACTACGGGCTTGCCTGCGGTTCCGACGGCTGCGGGTTCGAGGATAGAGATAACCGGCAGCTTATTGGGCCTTGGCTTGATGCTCAGTCTGTTATTCTGAGGAATAGACTCACACTGTTTAGAATACCAAAGATCATATGTAACAACGGTTGTTGATAACAGCAAATGAACAAGACTTTGTGCGTTTTTCCTCACATTATTCCAAACGCTGGGTATTGAAAATGTTGAAACGGCAGCAATACTAACCTGAATTTCCAAAAAGTTTAATGACGGCTCGTCCACCGTCTACTCCTTTCAAACCGCCAAATACCAATAGCAGCTGGACTATCTGTACGCGAAGTCCACGTTGTCATCACATTTAGCACCTGCGTGGGGTTCACAAAGAATATCAATAACATCCCTACTTCCTCTCGAAGACAGCTAACAATACTACATGCATCTTGAGTCCAAATCCTCCCTGTTAATTTTCAGCGTGAACGATTTATATCAGCTTTTTCTTTCTTTTTTGATAAGTCTTCTCATTGTGCAAAAACACGTAGGAGACCGAGAAGTATCCAAGCTTCTTGATTTTGGCTTGAACAAGGCAGCCGGTAGACTGAAATTGTTTGTGCATAACGCATCCCTATTATACCAATGCAAGAAAAGCAACCTTATCTATGATGACAGTCCACACACTCACTCCAAGCCCAGTCAATCCTTTGGCTTATGGTGAAAGGGGCTCTTATCAGGTGATTTAAGTCAGATGGTACATAACAAGCAACTAAGCTTACCGCCATTGGCTTTCCTAGAGACATTTTCAGTCTAGTCTTTTGTCGTCCAGGAAAGTCCTTCAGGAACACAAGACGTTTGCTGCAACTCGGATCTAACACGCCTTGGTTCCACCATATACAAACTTAGAAGAGCATGAAAACGAAGAAATATAAGAGTTTCTTTATCGTAAAGAACCTTCCTATTAAATAAGGCTGCTACGATGGCTGAGCTTGACAGCTTTGCTACGGATTAGAGTTTTGCAAAGAGTATGACGAAAGCCAAAAGAAAGCCATAATTCAGATACCAAGTTCACACGATATGGCAAATAAACAATCTTCTGTATCATTGCAATCGAATAACAACTGAAGTCCACAATACTTCACCCCGTTAATAACCCTTTCAACCAGGTCATCTTCTATCTGTCCAGGCCACAAGTGCGTATTGTGTTTACAGCTTTTCCATCTTGCAAGGAGCCCTGTTGTCGAACCACGTCTAAGGCTATAACTGCCCTTGCAATTTTGAAGTCACCTGATGCTACGGCTTAGCCACAGAAGAGCATTTTACAACCGTTTGCTTAGCGCAAAAACCTCGTTGAGCGGCAGCGGTAATCTCTTTGTGCCCGGACAAAGGCCACCTTTGAGCACGATTTTACTGAAAGCTGCAATTTAGTAGCCTATTGTTTCGGTTCATGGACACAAGAGCTTCTTTACCCGCTTCCAGGTTAGTTTTTCGACGCCACGTGTAGCCCGTTGGCATTTACAGAGATCTGAAACTAGTATTAACTCCAAAGAGGTACAGCGTTTAATGCGTATCAACACTTAGCAACCACATAGGCCCACAAACACATGGGTTCAAACGTGGGATCGGCTTATCGTCCTCATTGCGCTCAAGCTATTGACTCCCATAATGGCTGGGCCGGCAAGATGAGACTTTGTGCGACGACCGGAAACAGGTAGCACCGCAAGATAGTCAGGAATGGAGGCAGGCCGATTCAAAGCTACTCAGGACGCAGCACTGAGCTTGTCCGCCACATGATTCATCTTGGAAAGGTAAGCCAATGTTGCTTCAAACCACTTGGGCCTCCGTAGTGATAACTTTTGCTGAGGCTAAGGGGTTTAGAGCGCTAGACTACCAAACATGATGCACAAAGAGGTAGCAATTATTGACACCTCGAGGACGTGTAATCACTCTCCCAAAATCGCTGTTATATACAGCTGCGAATATTCCTTCGTATTCAAAGTTTCCTACTCGAAGCCTATTCAACTTATTTATTCCCTTGCACGACTGTCCAAGATGCATTCTCACATCTCTCTTACGGGCACCCTTCTGGTCCTCACTGCATTGAGCAACGCAGCAACAATCGCCAAGCGTGGTCTTTCCACTGACCCCAGTGTGCCAGGTTTCAATTATTCGGGCTGCTACACCGACAACGATGGAGGCCGACAACTATCCAGAGATAGATACCTCGGCTCCTCCACGATGACTCAGGAGTTTTGCATCGAATTCTGCAAAAGCAAAGGCTATCCTGTTGCCGGAGTCGAATATGCTGGAGAAGTGGGTATTTCGCAACAACCTCAGTCTTTCTGGATATCTGGTTATGACATACTGGCAAAAATTCGACATGGCGTACTGATTCTCCATCCTAATAGTGCTACTGCGACTTTCAGTTGGGGTCGAAAGCTCTGCTCAAGCCTGATTCTGAGTGCAACATGGCATGCACTGGCGACACCTCCCAGGCTTGCGGTGACGGCAACAAGCTCTCTGTTTTCACGAGCGGCGTTGACGCTCCGGCGGTTGTCAATCCCGGACCTCCAGGCTGGTCGTCGATGGGCTGCCATGTCGACCCGGGCCCACGACTTCTTTCTTTTCGGACAGACGTAGCTGGCGGCGACTCCAAGATGTCCGTTCTCCAGTGTACAACTGCATGTCAGGCTGCCGGGTTCTCACTCGCGGGTGTAGAGTACTCTTCGGAGTGCTACTGCGGCAACAAGCTCGAGAACATAGGCTCATCCGGCTTCGACGGCTGCAACATGCTTTGCTCAGGCAACAGCTCAGAGTACTGTGGTGGTCCCAACCGAATCAACGTTTATCAGTCATCAGCCACGCCCAAGGGCTCGAGCGTGCTGCCGACAGGCTGGACAGCAAGTGGTTGCCTAGAGGACAATGTCCTTGGTCGAGCTCTTACTGTGGACATGACACAGGCCGCTGGCTTTCCGGACATGACTGTCGGCAGCTGTACGGCTGCGTGTGCAGCTGCTGGCTTCCAGATTGCTGGCCTCGAGTACTCGCAGGAGTGTTGGTGCGATAATGAGATCCGAAACGGAGGTGTGCCGGCATCTGACGGCTGCGACATGCTTTGCAGGGGCAACACCGCCGAGCTGTGCGGTGGATCCAATCGCCTCAACGTCTACGCAGCGATTCCTCTCAGCTTGACAGTCAGCACATCCTCCTCTGCAACAGTATCGACCACTCTTTCTTCCTCCACCACTACAAGTACATCGTCTTCCTTCCCGTCTACCATGACTACTTTTACAACCTCGGAGTCGTCCACTGCTTCCAGCACCTCTTCCAGCACCTCTT